>APFE030098612.1:130946-161806 GCA_000404065.3 Pinus taeda
GTGTTCAATTAAGTCATCCTCATCTTGTTGTCCTCCTCCTATGGTTGCTTCTAAAGCATAAAGTTGCATAGAATAAACCTCATCTTCTTCCTCCTCCTCCAACCATAAAGGTAAATCATGCTCTAGGGAAGGTTGAGCAGGAGGGTATGGGACTAACTATTTGGACATATGCCCATTTTTGATGGTCATATTCCCAGATTTGGAGCTAATGTATGCATCAGATATGGCCAGCCATGGCCTCCCAAGGATGAGAGGGTAACTAGTAAGCTTAGCCTTAGGCTGGAGAACTAGAAAATCTGCAAGGTACTCCCAGGATTCAATGGAGACCATCACATCCTCCACAATTCCCTTAGGGATGGCTGTGGAACGAACTGCAAGTTGCAGAACTTTTTTGGTCTTCCTCAATGACCCTTGGAGGTTGAGCTTAAGCATGGTGTCCTTGGTCATCACATTAATGGCAGCCCCAAGATCAATAAGAGTGTGTGGGACAATGGTGCCATTGATGTGCACATCTACTACAACATTTCCAGGTACAAATATTTTTGACATATTACCTACCACAACATTAATGTAGAAAACTGCCCATTGACATTAATGGTAGGGGAACCCCTTTTTCTTCTTCCTGGATTCTTGAAGCACTTCCCCTTAATCAGATTATTGTAAATGGGAACATCTTTGATTTCCTGGAGAAGGGGGATCTTTACACATAGATTTTTCAATTCTCCCAGAAGTTCAGTTTCTTCTGGGGTAGGCTGGAGTGGTTGGGCTAATATCTCAGGAAAGGGTGGATTTACTTTAAGGTTGATTTCCTCTCTTTCTTCCTCAAATTGCCTATGTGGAGAGGGAGGTTGGTTATGAGGGAGAATTCTCCCATATCTTAGGTTGATCTCCTGAATTTCCACAACATAAGCTAGGTATGATGTCTCTCCACTGTATACTTGTTGAGACTGCCTATTGTTTGGGTTCAGATTTAGCTGGGTAGGCATCTGGGGTTGCTTGGGTGGAGCAGAGTGCAGGAGTTGTGGTTGGGTAGGTGGTGGAGGCAATAGGGCTAGAACATTGTTGAATTGGGGCCTCCACCCCTGGAATTGGGTATTCCACTAATGTTGTGGTTGAACATAAGGTTGAAATGACTGATTGGTTGGCTGGGAATGATAATGAGATGCATAGGACCAAGGAGGGGGTGTAGACCAGGAAGGATGAGTAGGGGGTCCCCAAGAAGGTATAACTGTGGTTTGGTTGAGGTTGTAATATGCATGGGATGACCCTTGCATACCTTGCTGGTATGGTCTAGGCCCAAGAGGTCTCCTTTGGTTGAAGTAGAAAAGCTGCCCAGTGACCCCTTCAACTCCTTGATATACAGCTTTGAGTCCAGGTAAAGAAGGGCACTTGTCTATGGAGTAGTTTTCTTCACAGACTGAGCAAATCTTAATACAGTTCAATGGACATTCGTTCCTAGGATGCCTCCTGGTGCATCTAGGAAAAAAGATGGCCAAGGCTCTCTCTGCTTTGTCTTGCTTCCTTTTGATGTTCATGGTGTCCAATTGTAAGGCAAGGGTTTGTAGCATATCAATTTTGAAAACTTCCAGCATATTTCCAATTTCACCCTTGATGGATGAGTTGGAGGATGATGTACTGGCCATAGGTTGACTACCCCTACACTTTTTCCTAGTTTCCCTAGAATGGTTTCTAAAGACAATCTTGATATCCTCATAGGCTAATTGGTAGATATATCCTCCTACTATCATATGTAAGGTATCCAAAATATCCTCCCTTTCTCCTCTAATCAAGATCAACTTTAGTGACTCAGGGTCAAGTGTGCACCTGGCCCTTTTGTAACTGAGCTAGAATATTTCTTCATAGTCGTCTAAGGATTCATCCTGGCCTATGGTCATCTTGAAAATCTCTTCTTTAGTATCCTTTGACCTACAGTAGTCCCTATATTTGTTGTTAAAATCCTATTGCATTTGAGCCCAATTTGTGATGTTATCTCCACATAAACCCATGGACCAGCGCAATGTTGCATCCTTAAGGGTAGATGGAAACAATTTTAACTTTCTCTCATCATCTGTATGGTCATAGGTTCGGAATATAATAGAAAACTCAAATAGGAAAGTGTTAGGGTTCTCTGTGGCCAGGACATGGAAATGAGGTAGAGCAGAGGAGCTTATATTCTTCATCTTAGTGTCCCCATTGATTTCCCTGATGGGGAAGGCAAACTCAATTCTCTTTCTATTCACTCTATCATTTCGGTTTTCAGCCATTGGTTCAGTAAGAATGGGGTTTTCCTGTTCTTCTTCCCTTGTAGGTTCTTCAAATATGTAAGGTTGCTCACCTAAAGGTTCTTCCAGTTCACAGTCACCGAAGAAGAGAGAAGGTTGACTGTTGGATGCAGTGGTGGTATTTGACAAGAATTTCCCTAAATTGTCCCTATTCCTATGAGGCATGAAAGGAAATGTTTTTGGGTTGGTTTTGTAAGATTTTCTTTAAAGCTAGAAAGTAATTTGTAGAAATGAAATTGTTAATTGAAGGAAAAACTACTGATAGAAAGAAAACTACTCGCAGAATGGAAAGGAAAGTAGATAATGACAAATGAAAGAAAGGAAGCTACTAACAAAGAAACTACTTGCTGAATTGAAATTCTACTTGCAAAATGGAAAGGAAAGCAGATAATGACAATTGAAAAAAAGGAAGAAACTAGATTACTTTTGCAGAAATAAACTAATGGAAGAAAGCTGGAAACTAGAAATAGAAGAAAAGAGTAGTAATCACTTCTACTCTAACACCTCCCTAGTAACGACGCCAAAAAGTGATGAGCCTAGGTATTGCAACAAGAATGCTGCAACTCCCAAGGCTACCAAATTTACTTATCAACCTGAGGTTCATACAAACTTGGAGGTGACAGTGCTATATGCATAAGTAAAAGTGAAGGTCCTGCCTATTATCACTACTCATCTAGCAAGAGACCCCAAGGGTTCCAAGCCAGACTTCTATAGGGTCAGAAGAAGCTTACTTCTTTAATGGAAGAAGAGAAAATCTATTCTAAGAGAGAGCTAATCTACTATAGTAATGAATAAAACAACATGTAAAGCTAAACCACACAATAACCTAATTAAGCAATTAAACATCTATGCTAAGTAGAATTGCTAAATCAATCACTAACCTAATGTTGCTATCTAAGTTATAGAAGCAAAGAGCATCAAACTATACTAAGGTGCAAATGAGGAAACTAAGCTAAATCAATTTTCAAGTGGAAGAGCAATCGGAGGATGAAATTAGTGAAAGGAGGATGTAAGGAAGCAACAGTGCATAAGAACCATTGGATTAGCCAATGAACAGAAGATGAATGTCATAGATCTTATCGTGAAGGCTTAAGTGAATAAATGGACGAACAGGGTGAATGTGCAGGATGAATAACAAAGGTCTTATCATGGAGGTTAAGTGGATAGATGGATGAACTGGATGAATGAACAGGATGAACGATGAAGATCTTATTGCGGAGATTAAGTCAAGATATGGATGGACAAGATTAGTTGGAGGATGGATGGCGGAGATCATATTGCGGGAAAAAGAAACGTGTGGAAAGGATGGAGTGGGTTTCGAAGGCAGTAAGTAGTTTATTGCGTACCCTCAAAGCTGTAAGATGTATTCTAAAATTTCACGTGATTAGCTTAACTAGGTGACACGTAGCATGGAAAAACTACTTTTCTTGCATGCTCTTGGGTGGATAACGGTCGTGCAAGAATCTGCGTGAGATTGTGTGACATTCATTGGATTAGGCTAGGCAGATCGATGGTGGATATTGACCAAGCTAGTTGGCGAGCGGGTGACGCGATAGCCATTGGATTAGGAGACAAATCGACGGTGGAGGTGAGAGCGCATAAATTATTGAGGTGACATGATAGCTGTTGGATCAAGAGACAGATCCACAGTGGAGATTAGAGCGCATAAAGTAGGTGGAAGACTTTGCGTGCAATGGTCGTTGGGTAAACTAATTAATCAAATGGTGATTGGGTGGGTTTGTTGTGGATCAGACAGTGAGGAAACGATGCATGAAGAACGTGCCGAAGAAGGTTTCAAATGAAAATGATAGAAAAACCAGTGAGGGGGAGGGTGGACTGAGAGTGAGGGAAGACGATGATAATGAAATGAAAAAAGTAACTGCATCAAACAACAAACTCCAAAGCTCATGCGAGAACTAGAAACCTATGTTTCTGGGATTGTTGAAGGGTCTCTTCCCCAAGTCATGGTCCTAGAGGGAGGAGGTAAGGCTGAGACACCTGTGGAAAATCTTATGGTGATCTTTTTCTCCTAGCTAACACGTTAATTGAAAAAAACACAAATGAACTAAAGCACAACCAATCTACTCTACACTACTATAATGGGAATGCAACTATTTAAGCAAATGAATAGAAAACCAGGAATCTATGCTATACTGCTATAATGGAAATGCAGCTACTTAAGAAAATGAACAAAAAACTAGGAAGCTACTTAAGCAAATGAACAGAACCAAAAATCTATGCTAGCATACATGTACAATAAAGAGGAGCTTTGGCTGCTCAGGTTGGGCCCTAACCCAAGAGCTTCAACCCTCTGAGTTAACTAAGTGCTGGCTCAAAACAGAACTCAACTTTATTATAAAAACCATGGATTACATAACAAAACTGTCACAAGTCTTGCAGCTCAGAAATAAAGTAGAGTTTTACAATAAGAATCTAAATCCCTTTACACTACTGTAATGGGAATGCAGCTACTTAAGCAAATGAACAGAAAACTAGGAAGCTATGCTATACTGCTGTAATGGAAATGCAGCGACTTAAGAAAATGAACTAAAAACTAGGAAGCTACTTAAGCAAATGAAAAGAACCAAAAATCTATGCTAGCATACATGTAAAATAAAGAGGAGCTTTGGCTACTCGGGTTGGGCCCTAACCTAAGAGCTTCAACCCTTCGAGTTAACTCAGTGTTGGCTCAAAACAAAACTCATCTTTATTATAAAAACCATGGATTACATAACAAAATTGTCACAAGTCTTGCAGCTTAGAAATAAAGTAGAGTTTGAAAATAAAAATCTGAATCCTAATGAGGTCTTAAGCCTCTCTACTTATACATCTAAAGTCTCCAACGACTTCCTTCCCATTAGGGAGGCTTGGCTCCCCACTCAAGATAAACTGGTTTCTATCACTTTCAGTTGCTCGACTGTCTTTTAATCCTCAGGATTTGGCTGTTTACACTCCGAGTTGATTGAGGAATATTCAAATGGAGGAGTAGTAAATGAGGAGGGTTTACCTCCTATAATTCCTCTCCCTTGTCCCATTCAAGTTTTGGCTAAGGTCTTTGCCATAGTTTCTTGCTTTTATCCTTTATTCTTCTATTTTTCCTTAATTTTATCCTTTATTCCTAAATTACATGCACATTAGACCACAAAGCAAAATATTCAACTCTAACTTATCTCATAAACAAAATATAATCAAAATTATGCAATAAGTTGTGAGAATATTTGGTTTGACTAAGCTAGGAGGTGAATTAAGGCCAATTAAGGCCCATATAATTACCCAATGATGAGGCTCATCACAGGCTATCAAAGAGGATTGCACAATTCCTGGAGGGAAGATTGGTTGCCCTTGAGAAATGCATAATTTCAAGGGGAAGCTGCTTATCCTGCAGCTAGACCAAGTCTGGGTGAGCAGCCTGTGAGGGGAATGGATCAACTATGATCGACACTCTGCCTTTGTGTGAGGAAAACACCTGAAGCTTGAGTACTTGATGAAGCAAGACAAAGTGCTATGTAAGGTTGGTAGGGAGGCTCCAAAACAGGCTAAGGAAAAATTTTGGAGGGTGGTTGTAGCTGCTACAACACAATCTTCTTTATTGATATTCAACAAAGGTTTACAGGCTCAAAAATTCCCTACGGACTCAGCTACAGAGCCTTTTCCTCCTCTAAGACTTCTATCTCGATCTTCCCTCTATTGACCCATTACATTCCTCATATCTTTTCATGCCTTAAAATCTCTAAGAGACACCTATTTATATAATCCCATGGTCCATGAACCATGGGTAGATCTTCAAAAATTGACTCAAGTTACATAAAAGAAGGGTAAAACCCTTTTTGACTGTTAACTAGATACATGTTCCATGACCAAAATTTGTGGAGACTTTACATCTTTTTACATCAAAACTTGGGCTTTTTCCGCAAAACTTAGGCTCTTCCCCCAAAATTGACCCAGGGGACCCCATCGCAACAGGCCCCCAACACAAAGATCATGACTCACCCCTGAGTCACTTGGTTGGCGCGGAGATCTTGCTGCGAATATCCCCTCGCTCCACTTGCACCACTGTTATTTCAGCGGTGCTCTGTGTGGCTACCTGCTTCACCTGTTCGACCAGCTATTCTATGGCTGGTCCTTTGTTTTCCTGCTTGATCTTCTATTGTGTAAGTTGCAGGTTCGACAAATTTTACTGTATGTTGGTGGAGACTTGGTAGGATTCTTCCAATCAAGGATCCAACCATGGCTTAAGGACTGCCTCATTTTTCTGTGCTGCTTCCACTTATGTAAGAAGTTTCTTCCCCTCCTGCAACTTGGTGAGGCACTGCGCTGTAGCCACTAAGTGCTCCGTCACCCGCACTTTGTCATACTGTTGTTGAAGCTCGCGGATCTCCGTTTTTAATCTCTATAGGTTGGGATATTTCTGTAGGGTCATCACTACTTCCATGGCCTGCTCTAACAATGTTGTGCAGTCCACAACCGTGACATCCATAATAGCTCTTCCATCATTGACAATAGCTTCGCACTGTTCCCTAACTTATGGCGGGGTCGAAGGCTGTGACTTGAAGTCTAGTTCTGTGATTTTCATGTTGAGCTCAAACTGAACTTGGGCCACCTCTACCTTAGCATCGTGGACACCCACTGCAAGTTTTCTAATCTTGGCCTCAAGCGGTGCTTCCTCAGGTATGTGCAACTCCGGCATTGTCAAACAAGCCTCTACAACTGTGATCACGAGATGGGAACTCTGTGCCTGGATTGTCTCTTTTGCCTTCAGGGCCTTCATCTTTTCGAAGAACATTTGCTCATTATTCACCCAATATTCACTTATTAGGCTGAGATCACACTGCTCCCATGCTCGTAACTCTGCTATCACATTTGTCTATAGCGTGTGAAGATATTCGTTGGGGAGTAGTGAAAGGTTGAGGCCGATGTTATTAAGAGTACTCATGAGGACCTTGTCATCGGTTGATTCCACAATCAAGGACCCTTCTGGTAGTGCAACTACTCAAAGATTCACTGGCCTGACCATCTCAGCAGCTTAACTGGTCCCTGGTGCCAGACTCGTCTGTGCAACGGTCACCTATCATATGCCCACCTGGATCTTGTTGGTTTGGATCTGTAGTTTGTGCAGATCTTGATGGATAGTTCCTAGTGACTGCAAGTGTTGTTGTTTGAACTACCGTATTAATTCCACAATGGTGGCATGCACTTTATCTCCAATCTCATCAAGATCACCTTCTATGAGCGTAATGGGATTGAGCAATGGATTCATCTCTTTTGACTTCTTCTGGGGCCCCTCCTTCTGTTGTTCCCTGTACCTCTTCACCTGGAATGGAGCGCTCTATCCTTCATCACTACCATTGCCCTGCTCTGATTGTTCTTATTCCTCGGTCTAGGGCTTAGAGTCATGCTATTCCTGTTCAGCTTGCTGCTTTGCTGCGTGCTCCTTTTCCATCTGGGCCTTCTCCTCGACCTCCTTCCTTTGCTTCTCAAACAACTTTTGGACTGACTGCTTTGCTGCCTACTTCTTCTTCTTCTCCACGAAACTTCCGTGCCTTTGCTAGTACCCGTGGCTAGATCAGACAGAGAGTGCAAATTTTCTAGCCAATGCTTAATGAATTCCTGAATAGCATCATCTGTGGAAAGATAGGGCAGATCAAACCACTTCTGCTGCGGATCTTTCTGTGCCTTGATATATATGCGGTGGAAGTTTGCCTTGAACTCTACGTACTCTGCCAATTGATCAAACAAAGTCGGGGACAACTGTTGCTACTGGTTGATATCCATGCGAATGCTCACCTCCATCAATACCTAGAAATTTTTTGTCTCCATGACCCACGCAGAGTCCTTCGTAGCCCAAAGGGAGGCAAACTGTGTAGCCTCCGGCAATCCTTTCTCCAAGGCATGAAACTGACTATCCTCTAGCAGCTCCCAAGCAACTAGCACAATGGAGAGAAGCAACCACGTGTAGTGGAAGGTCTTTCTCTCATCTTGAGCCTCGCAACAATTCACAAGGAACTCGCTATAGGGGTATCACGACCAATTAAACTGCATGCCCTCCGTTCACTATGCAGCTAACGAGATCATGGGCACTGGAACCTCGTCTGCGTGTCATTTCCTCATGACTTTACCAGCTAATATCTGTGTGGCTATTTGTATCGTAGGGTCATTGATGGATGTGATAGAGTAACCATGTGACTTGTTAACTGGGTCAAATTTCTTCTTCATATTTTCTGCCAAGTCGCACTCACTTGTCGTTTCGCTAAAATTCTTGGCTAGATTCAAGCTTGAATGTGGCAGGAGCGTGATCTGGTGGATAAGCATATCCATGATAGGGATAGGTGTGCTCAACCATAAACACCCATCATGCACCACAGTCAATAGTTGCTTTATGTAGGTGATATTGATCTTCAAGCAGTGATAGTGGGGCACCCATAGTAGGTTCAACAACCTCGATTGATTTACCCTGCGGATCCACTCAACTAACTCCAACACAATGACACCTGGTTCTTTATAATACACCCACTTCATGTAATTCTCCATTGCGAGGTGGGGGAACCTCTAAGGGTCAGCCAAATCCCAACCTTCCATTTTTAAATGGGGAATCTACGCCAGGTGTGGACCTTCAAAGGTGATGTTTTTTGGTAGCAGGGGCGTATTAATGAGGAATTTCACTGCGTTTGGGTCCTTGGTGACCTTCACCTTTCATTTACGTGAAGGGATATTATCTGGCAACTTGGAGGTGGGCTCCATGCCCTCAACATCTATATCCTCTGTGCCCTATTCGGCCTCTAAATCTACCACCTTATCCTTAACCTTTGCTAGCGACTTATATTTCTTCTAGGCCTAGGTAGTAGAGTGCTTTCTCAGCGACTCGTGCACTGGCATCAGTCACTTCTGCTTGTATTTCTTCGGCTTGGGGTTTTCAAGCATTGGTGTAGGCTTTAGCCTAGGTGACCTTAGCTCCATAAGCATAGGAGCCAGAGCCTCCATGATCACAACTTCCGGAGCCACTACTTCAGAGGCAAGAATTCCTCTGGTGCTTATAGTCTTACCTAGTCCTGACATAGTGCTAAGAATAAACTGCTGGGTATCCTTAGGTAAAGTATCAAACACAGAGATTGCAACCAAATCTGTGAAAAACTGAGGATTCATAAATGACGGATAGCACAACTCAAGAATTATAAGGATGCAAAGTGTCCTCTGTTGGATGACCACGTGTAATTTATAGGCCAATTAGAATTCAAATTCGACCACTCCCCCAAAATCCATCCATAAATGCTGATTTGGTGGCAGATCTTCAAAGATTTCAGCCTTAAATGCTGCTCCCACCACTCCTATTAACTATCTCCTAGATGTCAAATCATGAACAATGACTATAACAGTCATTTTCTAGTTGTGTTGCGTGGTATCTCCCCTCATAATGCAGCTCCATTCACACACCTTCTGATACTGTGACATTACGCTTTTCCGCGCAGCTCCTCTGTCGCGTAGCTCCACAAACCAGACAATGTAGTTTATGGTCCCATGCTCCCTTGCAGCTGCCTGGAGTGCTAAGATTGTGCTGCTGTCATGTAGTCATTGAGACGAGTCTCCTGTGTATGGCTTTCATCGACTCCCATTCCCTTTTCCTGAGAAAGGCCTTTCGTTTAGTTTTTTGAGCTGGACTGCAACCCCATCTGTGATTTCTTTGATGACATATGGTCCCAACTAGTGCATCTAAAACTTTCCTGGAAATTTAGCAAACTTACTATCATAAAATAAAACCAAGTCATTGACCTTGAAGGTGCACAACTTGATGTGTCGATCGTGCCATGCCTTTTCATGTTCCTTTTGTACTTGCTGATGAAATCCATCCAAGAATTTGTCCTCTTCGAGATCCATCAATTGCGCAAGCCATTCTGACAAGGCTTCATGGTCCACCATCCCTATGAAGGCTGCTATGCATAGACTAGGCACGATATATTCCATAGGCATCACAGCTTCTACGCCATAGACCAATCAGAAAGTTGTCTGACCTGTTAGTTTTTTGCAAGTAATCTTGTACGCCCATAATACTTCCGGTATGTGCACATCCCAATCATTCTGCTACGTGTTACAAATATTTGTCAGCACATTCTCCAATGTCTTATTGAAGGCCTCCACTGTTCCATTAGCCTGGGGGTGATATGGTGTTCTCTTCTGATGATAAACCTGAAATTTTTTGTTAGCGCGCTGATCGCTTCATTGAGGAAGTGCATATTGTGATTGCTCATCAACACTTTTGGGCACCTGAACCTAGTTAGCACATACTTAAACAAAAATTTAGCTATTGTAGCCCCTGTACAATCCTTTACAGGCTGTGCCTCTGCCCATCTAGTAAAAAATTCTAACGCGGTGATGATGTAGCACGCACCTGTTTTCTTGTGTGGGCATTGAATCAGTGCTACAAAATCAATTGCCCATTTCTCAAATGGCTACAATGACACCTGGGAATTCAGTGGTATCTCATTCCTCTACAATGGTCTACCCATTCTCTCACATGCATCGTATGCCTTACAATATGCTTTAGATTCTTTATGCAACGTAAGCCACCACAACCTAGCGCGCAAAATCTTCTATGCTATTGCCTTTCCTGCATAATTCCCTCTTGCAACTCCTCCATGAGCCTCCGCAAGGATGCTGTTTCTTTTGAAATCGGACACATACCATTAGAGTATCTCATCTAATTCCATTTTAACAAATATTCTGCAATTACTGAGAAATTTTCCACACACACTGCTAACTCCTTCTTTTGCTAGCTGGTGTATCCTTTTGAAGCTATTCATGTAGTCAAAAAGTGGATAATATCTGCAAAGTTGTTATCTATTATGTGCACCACGAAGAGCTGCACATCAGGAAGCCCTTCCTCCAAATTAGTAGGCTCCTACCTTGTTTCAATATGCGACAATTGGTCAGGTCTTGCATTCAACCTTCTTGGCTTGATAATTACCTCAAAGTTGTATTATTGAAACAACAACAACCATTGACATATCTTCCCCCCAAAAACAGGCTTATTGAGCAGATACTTCAAAGTAGAGTGGTCTGTGTACATCTTGAAATGTTTGCCCAAAAGATAGTGTCAAAATTTTTGGAGCACATATACCATAGCCAATCCCTCGCACTTTGTTGTTGAGAACTTCTTCTCAAGCTTAGATAACTTATTGCTTGCAAATGCTATAGGATGATCGATCTCTCCTTCACCAGCCTGTGTCAGCGCTACCCCCAACGCAATACATGAGGCATAAACATGCACATGGAATTCCTTCTTCCAATCCGGGAAGACCAACATCGCTGTGTTGACCATCTTTTCCTTCAAGACATCCAGACTGCACTAACATTCTTCATCCCAATAGAATGTAGCATCTTTCTTCAACAACTTCTCCATGGGCATAATAATCTAAACATAAGCCTTGATGAGATTTCAATGGTACTCAATATGGCCCAACATTGTGCGCAACTGTTTAACACTCCTTGGGGCTTCCAAATTGATTATTATCACGATCTTGGCAAGGTCCACCATGAGTCCTTGCTTGCATACCACATGACCCAGAAAAATCCCAAAGGGGACACAAAACAAGCACTTCTTTAGGTTCAGCGTGATCTGATACCTTTGGCACGTATCCAACATTAAGCGTAGACTAGGTACATGGCACTTTACTAGCCCAAACACTGTCTAGTCATAAAAATATACCTCCAATAATTTGTGAATAAATTCTTTGAATGCTGCGATGACTACACGAGAGAATATTGCCGGTACATTCTTGAGTTCGAAGGGCATCACTATGTACTGAAAACACCCCCATTCTGTCATGAAGGTTGTTTTACTCCTGTATTCTGGCACAATCTTGATCTGATGGTATCTAGAGATACCATAAGTAAATGAGTAGGCCTCCTTCCCTCCTACATTGTCCAGTACCTCATCTGTAAACGATGTCGGGAAAGGATCATGAACATAAGCATCGTTAAGCTTTCTTAGTTCTATGCAAAACCGTATCTTTCCCTTCTGCTTCTTTTCTTGAACTACCATTGGGCTCACCCAATAATATTCCTCCACTGGTTAAATAATACCCGCCTCAAGCATCTTGTCCAACTCCAAGCATACCTTTTCCTTGAATTTGGGATTAAGGCGATATGGCCTCTGCTTAATAGGTTTCACATTCGGTTTCAAAGTTATTTTCATCACTCCCAAGTCACTTATGATGCCTTTTAAGTCCGAAAATTTTGTAGGAAAAATATCCTGGTACTCACAAAGTAACTCAAAAACTTTATCCACTGTGGCATCATCCCAATAATCTCTGATCTTCATGAATTTAGGCTCCGCTTCAGTACCAATGTTTACCTGCCTAGTCTTAAGCGGCACGGTGATATCTGGGTTCTCTATCTGTGGACCTTCAACCTCGCAGTGGACTTCCACTTTTGGGATATTGATATTCCTTGGATATTCATCCTCCGCTTTAGCAGTCATATTATAGCATTCCAATGGATGGCATAGCTGGGTACTCCAATTTGGTTGAGCTAATTCCAAAGGATCCTGCGGAATTCAGAAGATCACTGCCTTAACCTCTTGTAGTGCCTCATCAATGCTCTCGAACCCGTCTTCAAAGTTGAATCTCCTCATGAACCATTCTCTTAAGATATCGCACTCCACAGTGCTGTGGCAGAGCTCCATTTCCAAATACCAATTCATAGGGATTATATCCAGAGTGTGACAAAATAAATGCACCCATTCTGGCTGTGACTCCATTCCATTCACTTTAGTCCATTTTTCCAGGTGATCACGCGGATCATTCCTCCCATCATACTTCTCCATTAACCGTACTTTAGGACGACCAAATCACATTCTCATCATCCTTCTGTAATCACACCATTCATCAAATTTGTCTTTGTGCATACCCCACCACCAAGAGGGTGTAGCGTGTAGTGCCAAATCCAGCGCCTGAAACTGGTGATCTTCTGGAACTTATCTTTCAATAGAATCCAAAAATTTATCTATGCCAGTCAAACCATTGTAATAAGGTAAATTTCTTACCTTCGATGACATACAGCACAACGATTTGGTCATCATGTTGTAGCGTAGTGTGGATACCTCGTGCAACCTGTTTTACCAATGTTCAAACTCTTCGTCTAAATCTAAGGTACAGGAACTTTCACGCTCCCATGAAATTTGTCCATCAGCCATTGGATTAACCCAGTCTTGGTCTCGCACTGTTATTTTATAGATATGGTCCAAATCATCATCACTTTCCTCATAGTTGCGGACTGGTTCAATATAGCATGGTCCTTCTATAGGGTCCAATGGTACTATAACGCAGAGCGATTTCCTTTCAAACGACATTTCTTGCTTCTTCAAATTGATGACCCCATTCATGTCGATAGCCCAATCAATTGCCAAGAGTGTGGGATATGGATTTCTATCATCCACAATTTTTATCACTTCAAAATCAGCGAGTGTGCATGCAACTTCTATATCTATGGTAACACCCTGCAATCATCCCATGGGGATAATCTTCTTCTGGTTTTCCATCCTCAATTGAATCAGAGACCACTACAGTGTGGGTCTCCCCATTCTCTCCCAGGTCTATTTAGAAAATACGTTCGTGTCATACCCCAAATCCAAAATAACCTGGTCCATCTCATAGTCTCCTATTTGTGCGATAAGCCTCATCTCGCGCCCTTTTCTTGCCTTATGCTTACCATTATTTCTGACTATGCGGGGTCCATCGAGAGCATTATCCTTACTGGAACATTTATTTATCAACTCTTGTAGTCCTTTTACAGCCTTACTATTGCGTAGTAGTTTCATACAAGTCTCCAAGAAGGTGGTAAGCACAGAGGGGTCAACCTCTGCAGGAAGTTTGTCTTGACTTCCTGAGGTAGAGGCCACATCGAATCTTTTCTTCACTTCCATGAACATTTCCTTCACACACTCTAGATCAAACCCAACCTCCCTTTTTGGAGCCTTTCGGACCCATCCATCTTCTTCAAGTTGTTTCCCCTTATCGTCTCCAGTTGCGATCCCGCTTCACAGCATGATATTCACATTTGGGTCCTCTCTTGGGGCTCGGCCCTCATCATTTGTAAGTTCTAAGTAGGATGCTGAGGTTGTGCCTTCTTCTCCTGCATCTTGGCCATTAGCACAGGACATTCTTTGACTATGTGGTTAGATTGAATGCAGTATTGACATGACGGGCATGTCTGATTTGTACACTCCCGCGTGTAGTGTCCTGGTGTTTTGCAATTGTAACAAATGACCTGCCCACGACCCCTACTAAGTCCTCCTCCTCATCGGTCTCATCCGCGCCCTTGATATCCTCCATGCGTTCCCCCAGCACACTTATCCGGAGGCCAAATTTCTTCTTGCATTCAATATGTAGGCATCCTCTCCATCATTAATTCATAGCTTCGACAATGGCACTCATCATGGCCCATTAATTTGTAGAAATCATAGAACAATTGTTGTGGTGTCTGTACAAACTTTTGCAGCAAATGACAATTGTCTGTTACATGTTTTCTGTCCACTTGAAAAATAACACACCATAGCGCGAGCCCCACACTTGGTCCTGCTGGAGCTTCTTGCCTTAGGGGCATAGGCCCCCCTCCTGTGATGTAATTCGTGAAGACAGGGCGGTGATCTTTATCATGCCCCTGGTTTTCACACTTGAAACACCAAACTTCTTCGCACACCTCCGACTGGGCCGCTTTTTCCTTTTTAAAGCTCTACAACTCTATGTAGAGGTTCTGCAACTCTGCATGAATCTGTTGAACTCCCAAAGAAGCATCCTAGATATGTGTCTAATGTAATCTCATCATGATTTCCAGGGCTTCTGCCTGAGTTCCTATCAATGTTGTGATAAAGAGATCCTTAAGTGGGGTAAGTGTGCAACTATAAACTAATCACGATGCTGGCTATCTGTGAGATTCATATTAGCTTCACGGATCGCACACTTCAATCTTTGATCTAGTTCTCATGGCATTTCACCGGGCCTCATCATGATTTCCTTAAATCCAATTACCGATTATGAGGCAAATTTAGGCTTGTTGAATTCCTTGTTCAAAGTGGTCCAAGTATCTTCCAATGATGCCAACAGGTTATCAGTGCAGTACTTAACATACCATGTCAGCACATGGTCCGGTAGAGTGGTGACTAACTGCACGTTATTTATATTATCATTTGTAATTTGTTGTGCTGTCCACACAGCCTTCACAACAAACCAAAACTGATCTGGATCCTCACTTCCTAAGCCCTTGAAAACTAGAAATTTCATCGTATTTGACATGTTGACCGATGACAGTGGTGGTGGTGGTGTGGGTGAAGGTGTATGTTGTGGAGGTGAAGGTGGAGGTGGTGTGGATGGATGAGGTATCCATGGAAAACCTTGCCTTATCAACTGGACAACACTCTACAATGAAGCCTGTGCTGCTCCCTCATTGTCACTTGAAGGAGGTCCAATCAATGGACTATATTCAGGACCTAATTTTCATTGATTTCTAAAGCTTCGTCTACTTCACATAGATCCAAACATAAAGGTAATTGCATAACCCACTTTTCACACAAGAGCATCTTAATCCAAGTATTCAAAGATCTCAAATACTTACCTCGCGGTCCCTTGAAGAAGTGTCGCTCTGCTTCACTATAACTGATTGGGGTATCAACTATGAACTCTGTAACAAATCCTCCGATGACTCGATCAAGCCAGTGATCAACTACACATGTGATATTATCTTCCAACCTTTGCATGAGCTCCTGGATCTACACTATTAGGCCATCAAGCCTCTACCTTCCTTAGTTGTCTGCTAATTTAGCGATCCACTAGTATAGTTCGATCGGGAAGTTGCAGAAGAAGATTTCACGTATTTCTATGTATAAATATTTGTCCAGCCAATGTTCTTTTGTCAGGCATGGATTTTTGTTTTCTTGCGCCATGAATTCATGGATCTTTCTATCCAACCACTTCTCAATTTCCTTCTTGGCCGGATTCTAGTGATGTGACATCACACATCTCTTTATGCAGATCCTGGTCTCGGTAATGAAACTATTTGTTGGCTTAGGGGTTCCTGACCCAGGTTCAGATTTAGTTGTGCCAATCAAATCCCTACACTATTGCCCGTTTCAGCATCAATTCATGGTGCGTGGACTGAAGTCTCACTCGAAGTAGTATGGGGGGATGATGGAACCAAGTTTCTGCACCCAGAGATCAATGTGATGTCCTGTTGGTGACCTAAGTCTGCCTTCGTGCAGACCTCTATGCTCATGTGGCCTAGTGCTATAACTTCCCTTAATCGGCCTCCATACCT
This sequence comes from Pinus taeda, assembly GCA_000404065.3. Lineage (NCBI taxonomy): Eukaryota > Viridiplantae > Streptophyta > Pinopsida > Pinales > Pinaceae > Pinus > Pinus taeda. The sequence continues at coordinate 147,530 of APFE030098612.1, forward strand.
CTATGAAGGTATATGGCTGACTTTTGTGGACCTTGAACAGACCAATTAGCTACCTATGTGCATCTTAGATTACCCCTATATTAGTAATTACTCAGAATTACGTAAGTGTTCGATAACTTCAACAGAAAGCATTATGATCTTCGCATAATCACTTAACATTAATTGTGTTCAGATAATAATACAGATCAAGTAAAGTCATACATCAATACATTATTATTTCGTAAACCATCATTGATCACAACATATATCACAATCATACATAGCAGAAGTAAAGAGACTAAACACAAGAATTTTTGTAACAATCTTCTTTATTGATATTCAACAAAGGTTTACAGACTCAAAATTTCCCTGCACAGTCATATGCAGGGGTCCACGCACTCAATTGTGAACACTACTCTAGGCCTCTGTGCACTCAGTTGCAAAGCCTTTTCCTCCTCTAAAACTTCTATCTCAATCTTGCTTCTATTGACCCATTACATTCCTCACATCTTGTCATGCCTTAGACTCTCTAAGACACACTTATTTATACAATCCCATGGTTCACGGACCATGGATAGATCTTCAAAAACCAACTCAAGTTACATAAAACAAGGGTAAAACCATTTTTGACTTTACATATTTTTACATCAAAACTTGGGCTTTTACCCCAAAACTGATCCAGGGGACACCATCCCAACAATATCAGATTGCAATTTTTACACTAGAACTCTTTTTTTTCCACCAAAAATACCATTTTTATATATTGGCAGCAAAGTAATTTTTAAATTCATTCATTGACCTCTATAGTTGGAGTAGTTCTTTATGGGAGCGAGAACTATCCAAAATGGTCACAGAAGATAAAACACACTCTCATTTTCAATGAGCTGAGGAAAGGAGTTTGCGTAGGAGGAGATAATGAACTTGTAAAGCCTACCTTAGACAAGGAATTCATCATTTGGGAAAACAAGAATAGCAAGGCCTATGGCTTGATTGCAACATCTGTAAATGAAAAGGTGAGTCACCATATTTCACCATTTTCAAATTCTTTTGAAGCCTTGTAGAAGTTGAAGGAACTCTATGACTCACACTCTAAACTTGAAGTTGTCTAGTTGATGACTAAATTATTCAATCTTGAATTGAAAAATAATGATCCTCTTGCTTTAGCATCAGAAGTAAGATCTATTATGCATGATATCGAAGTCACTAATGTTCAAATAGACATTCCTCTTATAGATTTTGTTAAGGTACTTTATCCCACTTATTCAAATTACCTTGAGTCATTGCAAGCAAATGGAAACCTCAAAGAGATTACCTTTGACTCCCTTGTGAAGAAGTTTGCTGAGAGAGAGAAGGCTTTTGGGAAAAAGATAACTCCTCAGTCTTCTAAAGAAGTTGTGTGTCTTGCACATAGAGAGAAGGATCATGCTTAATATTCTTCTAGAGGAAGAGGTGTTCGAAGAGGAAGAGGAAGAATAAATTTCAGAGGCAAGGGGGACAAACACTCTCGAGGAGAAAAGTCTAATTTTCATTGCATATGTTACAATAAGATGGATCACATGATGCATCCACATGCAAGTTGCCTTGGGAAAAAATTGAGCAGGAAAGAAATCAAGCCAAGGTAAAACTAATGACAAAGAGAAAGGTAAAGCACCTGAATCCACTCACTTTGTTGTGGCACATTGTAATATTGGAGTAAATGAAGACTTGTTTAATGCTTCACTTGATTCTTGGAAAAATGATTGGTTGCTTGATTCAGGAGCAACTTGCCACATGACTTTTATAAGAAATTGTTTTGAAGAATTTATTGATAATGCTGATGGAGAAATATACTTTGCAGACAAGTCAAAACTCAAGCCATTAGGACTTGGCACAATTAGGCTCAAATTGCTTGGTCTTCCAGACTTTCTTCTGCATGATGTTTTATATCTCCCACAGTTGAGGAGAAACTTGTTGTCCTTGGTCCACATCCACCAGCAAGGACACTCCATTCATATGTTTGATGGAAAAGTTGAGGTTAGCAAAGCATCAGATCACTCACTTGTCATGACGGGGATAGAAGAAGACTTCTGAAGCTGCAAGGTACCTCTGCTCATGCATAAAATTTATCATATATTTCTCATTATGATGAAGGTATATTTCTATCAAGTCTTTTTTGGCATGCTAGATTTGGACACTTGAACTATGACAACCTTTGCTTATTGAAGAAAAATGGTGCTACTGGTTTGCTTACAATTCCTAGGAAACTTAAGCAATGTGAAGCTTGTATTCTAGGAAGGCATAGCAAACATTCATTTCATGATTCACATTCCAGAGCACATAGAAAACTTAAACTCACTCATTTTGATTTATGTGGTCCAATGCCCGTTCCTTCTGCAAATGGAAATAAATATATGATGATATTTATTGATGACGACACCGAAAAGTGTTGGGTTTATTTATTGAAGAAAAAAACTGATGCTTTTCAAACATTCAAGAACTTTCATACATGGATTGAAAATGATGCACAATCTCATGTTGGCTCTATTCGCACTGATAATGGAAAATAATACACTTCAAATTATTTTGAAAAATATCTTCGCTAGCATGGGATCAAACATCAAACAACTGTGCCTTATAATCCCCAACAGAATGGAGTAAGTAAAAGAATGAATAGGACAATATTAAATATGGTACATTCCATGATGTTTTTCAAGAATGTAAAATTGATGTTTTGGGCTGATACAATTCTATGTGTTGTATATGTAAAGAATAGATGTCCATCTAATGCTATTAGAAACAAGACTCCTTATGAAATGAAATATTTCCAAATTCCTTCAGTAAAACATCGTAGGGCCTTTGGTTCCACCTGTTATTCCTTGATACCAAAGGTACAAATAAATAGGCTTGATGCAAGGAGTCATAAATGTGTATTCTTGGGGTATTCAAATACCTCCAAAGCATACCATCTCTATGATGAAGTGTTTGACCCCGTTTTTGTCTCTGCTCATACACTTTTCATACTACTTTTTCCCCTATTTTAACCTATAGTTGAACTCTTTTCATGGCATTTTGACCTCCTTGTGCCTGGACTATAATAAATTCCCATCCAAGATAAAAGCATTACAAATGGTGTTGTTTTAGCTATTTTGATGATCAATATTAGGTAGTTGAATTTGTGCTTGTTTGTTTACTAATCATTATGGGTGGTAGATGTGGAGATTTCTCTCACAGGGACGCAGGACTTCTGCATCAAAAGAGAATTTTGCACTCAAAGAAGGAACTGTACTCAAGGCAACAATCCATAATTGCACTCTAGGAAATTACACTTTAAGATTTGCACTTAATCATGAGCACGATAGTCATTGTGACCTCATCGAATTAAATGAGGAATATCAATGCTTCTTATTCATAGCCAACTTAACACAATTTGGTCTTATCATTTAGATCTTGTATGGCAAACTATTGGTTGCTAAGCTTGGATTAGAATGGAAATCTGATTTGCATCTCCATGATTTCATTTTTACTAAATTGTAATATGTAAAATGGATTATAAATACTGAAGAAACAATGTATAAGGGGGATACACACATACATACTAAAGAATTCAAACTCCTTTGTTATTGTTTTACGAAGATTTTATCAATGGAAATTATCTTTGCCTTGGTTTTGCATTGAAGAAGAAATTGTGATTGCAAGAGCTATAAATGTTTGATATAGTTATCTGATTCTCTTCATCTTACTATAAGTTTTATACCCGGTAGTGGCAAGGGCCCACCACCACTGGGAAATTTAATCCCATAGCTAGTAGATGATTTGATTGCTTTAAGTTTTACTTCATTTCTCTGAATTTTTCTGAAAAGAATTTAAATCTAGCTTCCACCGTTTGATTGATTGCATTAATTTGTTTCCAAAGCTTCTGAATTCATTTCGCTTACATAACAACATTCTGGCATTCTGGCATATCTTTCTTTTGTCTTTGAGTGAGCTAGTTTTCATAAGGTTGGATTTGGTTATATGGTGAATGGTTAGATTAATTAGAATTTACAGTTGATGGGATTGAGCATTCACTACAAGTTGATTTCAATAAAAATGCATTCCTTTGATTTCTTTTTATGTACTCTCTGTTTTCAAAATGAATTAATGGTGATCTTTGTTCACTTCCTCTTTAACCCATCATGTTGATAGCTTCGATTCTTTGCTTCTAATATGAAACACTTTTCATAGCCTCTGTGTGATTTTTCCATCTCTTGTTGCACAAAAACATTGCCCAATCATAGGCATAACCCAAATCATAAGCCTGTACACATTCCTTTCTGAGTGAATTACACAACGATCATCTCAATTCCTCCATAAAATCCTGATTACCAATACTTCTTTGAGCTCAAAGAATATTGAATGAATGTTGTGTGTAAGGTTTATGTAGCAAGTGAATTAGAATTCACAGTGTGGAGTATCGACTGATCGATCTCATAGAACCATTGAAACTTAGCATAAAAATCCTAGAACTGTCAATTGAACTTGGTATTATAATGATTGGGATAATTGAGTTTTTGAGATAGTTAATTCCACTCTTTATTTCCATTCGTAACTTGCAAACAAGTAGAGCATGTGTTAAGCATTAAAAATTGATTTCCAAAACATAATTGAAGAATAGCAGTTACTGGAGGATTGTTTCTCCCTTTGATTGATTGGATCAGGGATAAGATTACTTTCAGCTCAAATTTCTCTTTGAAATAGAGCATAGGTTTGGAGTGACATAGGTTTATTGGTTTGAAGACAAGATTTCATTGGTTTGATAAGAAGAGTTGGCATATCCTTTAGTTAAGTTTTCCTTTCATGATGGTTGAATGCTAGAGGTTGTATTTTGTTAAGCTTGGGTTTGATAGCAGATTGAAAGTTATCGTGTCCTCTTAATTTCAGGCATAGGATTTGGATTTGTCCTTAGTCAAACAAGCAAGATGATTGAAATAGGTTTTTAGTTGGAAATTCTTCTAAGTTGCGCCTGAGAGTGAAGCTTATCATAGAGTCCTAAAGATTTAAAGTTACCTTTGAAAAGTTTAGTTTCAAGTCTACTTTCCTTTCGAACATGCTTGAAGTAAATTAGGATTTGCCACCTTTCATTCAAGAGTAGCATAGGTAACATAATTAGGTTTTCTTAGGGTTTTTATGGGATTTGAGTTATTTGATAAAGTGTTTTAATCAGAAGTTTTTTCTTAGCATATATCTCATGATTCATATTGGGATTTCATTTAAGTATAATAGTTTTAAAATACATATTCATTAAGAGTTTCAAAGTTAAAATTTGATTATTGATTCTGCTTGCTAGAATTTGATGAATTTTGTGCCAGATTCAACTAAATCATTTTATAAATGAAACTGTTAGAACTCTGACCAAGAACTGAATTTAGAAAGCATGGTACAACTCGTGTTTATGAGCCCGGATTGACATATAGATGCAGGATAATTAAAACATCCATTAAATCTCTCAACATTTTGGAGCTATTGAAGGTGGGGGTGTAATTTCTTATTCAGGTAACTATTATTATCAGAGTTTCAAGATCTTGTAGGACTGTCAGAGCACAGAGAGTGTACGGCAAGATGTGAGTGAATAGCCACACATCCATTTTTGTGGGGTTTCTCCAAGATCTGACCGATTACTGCTTGTTCTTGAGTTTCTATTTCCTTTATCTTTAGGTGTAGACCTCTTAATGTTGCTAATCAATATGCAAGACTGAGACAAGAAGGAGGAAGTGTTGATACCAACCTGGTTTCTGATAAAAAATGCTTAGATCAAGGAGAAAATACCATTCAATAGGTTGCCTTTGACAACACCGAAGGGATCGAGGTAGAAGAACCAGTAGAGTTGCAAGATAACTTGGACGTGCAATAAACCAATGTGAACCGTGTTCCAGTACCTCCTATTCACACTATAATCAGCAAACCTCTTCGGGTGCCCATCATAGATATGGACCACCAAGACAGGGAGAACAGAAAAAATGAAGAACACCATGGAGAGGGAGAAGGCCCTCGATGCAACGTTAACTTCTTTGGAGGAAACAACCCAAAAGGTCCAAGGGGAGGACCAGAGGAAGACGACGAGGAGACTAACTTTGGATTCCCTATCCTAGATGTGACTCGCAACATCAACATGAAAAAAATCCCAATGGCATCTCTTTCGCTATTCTACGGTAAATCATCTGAAGATCTCGATGCATTTCTTTTTGAATTTGATATTTTATGTCGCAGTTATAATTACTATGAGGATGCACATAAACTTAAATTGTTTCCCGCCACTTTAAATATGTTGCCCTTAGATGATTCATGAGTTTGGGGGAACACACTATATACTCATGGGATGACATGAAATCAATCTTCCTTAAATAGTATCAATATTTTTGTAATAGTAGGGACATCAATGATATCCTTAGGATGCAGCAAACAGAAGACGAAAACCTAGAGGGGTATCTTGAATGATTCCTATATAATTTTCACAAATCTCGCAGGTCAAACTTAGATGAAAATACTATCAAAACTTTGTTCCTAAAAGGATTGAGGGATGAATTCATTGAAACATTAAACCTTCTTCGTAGTGGGGACATCTATAAGAAGCCATTTGCTAAAGTAGTCAAACTTTGTTGTACCTATTCTGGGAGCCAAGCTAAAGTAGGAAAAAATATTTGCGAACTTAAAGATAATTCTAGAGACTTTGTGTTGGCAAATATCATTGATCATTTGGTATAAATTTCAAGGGTCATGATATTTTAGGAGATTAAAGTAAATCAAGTTTCTGATATGATCCTAAAATCACCCATCAAACAAGTCATGTTGGCTTTTCTGCTATAAATTTTCATCTGGGAGGTTCTAGATGCTGAAAATTGGACAATATTGAAAGGAATTCCCACTGATTATCTAGTTTAGTTTCTAGAACTTGGACTAGTATAATTTATGATATATTCCTTGATGAAGTTTCTATATTAGTTTCCATGCAAAGTATTTGAAGAAATTCCTAATGGTTTAATGATTCATTAATACAAATTGTTTGATGAAATGCCCAAATGAAAACATTGTTTTATGGATGGGGATATAATTGATGTATGTTAGAATTGTTGTATGACAGTACTATTATAACTTATCTATGCCTATTTGCATGCAAATCATTTGAAGAAATGTGTTAAAGGTGTTTTGTTACAATTTGTATACAAAATATTTGATAAGATACCTCAAAGGCATAAATAAAAAGTTGCATGATTGAGTGGTATATTTCATTTAGTATGTCACAAGTGGAATGAGAGAAATATTTCTTATTTGATTTCATATAAAACGTTTTGAAAAATGTTTAGAAGAAAAATACTACTTAATTGGTTTTATACAAAGTATTTGAAGAAATGTTTACATGTAAAGGTTTTAACAAAATGTATAAGGGATGAAGGTCAAGTTTTTTTAGTGTGGTTAGGATAAATTTAGTAGAGGTATGTGAAAAAGTGTTATTAAACTTATTTAAGTCATTGAGGGAACTAGGTAAGTGAAAAGTTGTATCAAATCCATGGTTTAGCACCAAACCTTTATGGGATCAGCTGTAGGAAGGAATTCATTTTTAATTTAATATATATGAATGCATGTGTACTTATGTGAAACTATTTTGTTGTATATATGAATACATTGATATTACTTAAAGACTAACTTGAGTTTGATACAACATGAAAAACATGTAGGATGTTGACTATATTCCCTAGAGTAGCCCAACATAATTGTAAATTTTTATGGATGAGTGATGTAGTCTTAATTATGAGGGGGAATATCTTAAATTCTCTATTTCTAGTTTTAATTATTTTCTTTAATGTTTTGAGAAGTTGTCATATGTTGATGAATAATAGCATGGGCATGATAAAAATGCATGAGGTGAAATAGTACAAAGATGCATGTCCATTGAATATATATTAAATAATGATATGCTAGGTGCATGAAGATATGATACACACATGCAATAAAAGATGTGTATGCATAAATACTCAGAGTAGTTTCCTGTCATAACACGATTCATATGTCTAATAGTAGTTAATTGTGAACATGTAACTAGGAACATGTTAACAACATGATTGGGAAGCCAATGAAGGTGTTGCATGTAACCTTATGGAATCAAGGCTATTAAAGATAAGGTGTTGATGACAAAATGGTACAAGTGGAAGCTAAAGATATAATGAAGGATTTTCATAAACGAGATTGCGGTAGTCATCATTTTTGGAAAACTACAGCGAACAAGATCTTAAGAGTTGGTTTCTATTGGCCCACCCTCTTTTCCGATACATACAAAACAATCATGAGATACCATGAATGTCAAACTTTTCAAGGAAAAAGGAAACTTCTGCCATTACCACTACAGCCCATTTTAATTTCAGCTCCTTTCCAACAATGGGGTCTTGATTTCATTGGCGAAATCCATCCTTCATCTTCAGCACAACATAAATGGATATTAATAACCACCGACTACTTTGCAAAGTGGATTGAAGCTATCCCAACTAGGCAAGCTACTGATTATGTCATCATTCAATTCTTGGAGTCTAATATTTTGTCTAGATTTGGCCGCCCACATAAAATAATAACTGACAATGCTGCTACTTTCAAATAAAAAAGAATGGTGGATTTATGTGCCAAATATCATATTTTGCTAGGAAATTCTACTGGTTATCATTCACAAGGGAATGACCTTTCTGAATCTTCCAATAAATCTTTGATTGACATCATCAAAAAGGTCCTGGAGGTAAACAAAAAGAATTGGCATAAAAAAATCATCAATGCCTTGTGGGCAGATAGGGTCAGCACCAAAAAATCAATAGGTATGTCTCCTTTTCAGCTGCTATATGGAGTTGATACAATATTTCCTTCATCTCTTGTTGTCCCAGTAATGAAAATCCTATAGGAATTGGATAGTGAAACTAATGACATACAAAGGAGAATAAATCAGATGATTCATTTACAGCAGACAAAAGAAGAAGTCTTTTAGAGAACATCCAAACTCCATGAAAAGATTAAAAATATTTATGACCACAAAACCAAGGAAGACAATTTCAATCTGGGAGATGTAGTCCTTCGGTGGGATGCTAGAAATGAAGACAAAGGCAAACATGGTAAGTTTGAAAACTTATGGAAGGGACCATACAAAATTTCTTCCTTCAAAGGAAAGAATGCTTTCTTGTTGGAAGAAATGGATGGAAAAGATTATTCACGAAGGGCGACCAATGGTAGGCTTCTCAAGCACTACTATGTCTAAAAAATCCTAAACAATCATCAGCATTGTACATACCAGTGTGTATTTTACTTTTAGCATTTTAGATAGCTGTCATAAGAGTTTAAAGCTCGAAGTGAAGGCCCTAAGGCTCTTTAAATCAATTTTTTTTTTATTCTTTTTATTCAGTTTTTCTGTCATGTCAAAAGGTCAGTCAATCTTAAGTCAAAAGTCAGTTTTTATGCATGTTGACTCCATTTCCCAATGAATAAGGCTAGTTGATCTACGGTGTTCTTGACACCTCCAAGAAGCTGCCATCCCCAGTTGGAGCCAATGTTAGTGTTAGTCTTGTTAGTCTATCACCTAGATCAAAAATGCATTCACTATGTTTTTCCAAGCTTTCAAATCATTTTTTTCTATTACTAGGTTTACACAACAAATTTGGTCATTGTATGGTCAATCTAAAGATGAAGTCATTGTTTTAAAATTCACTCATGCTGGTCGCTTATCACACTTTATGAATATGTCACAATGAAAATGGGTCAGCCACCATCATCATTCCATTAAGACTCAGGTCATCCATTAGGTCGCTAGGGTTTCCAAGGTCCATCATTTCCATGAATAAAACCAACAGTGATTAAAACATAACAAAGAAAATTTTGGAGAATTGATCTTGATTTTTCACACACTCCTCATACTCTCATGATATCAAAGGTTCTAGAAAAAGAAGCTCCAGCTCAGGAAAGCAAAGGACATCATAGGTTTTCAATGGTAAAGGTAAAATCTCTCTTCATAAAGTGAAAATCAGTTTCTAAAGGAGGGTGGGTCCCATTTCTTTTTGAAAAAGTGAGGAAAATTTCCCTATGTAAACTAAAAAAGCCCCATAACTCCTTCATTCATATCCTACTCACTCTTTATCATCAAGCTCTCTCACCCAAAAAAGAAAAAAACTTGTCTTCCTAGGAGAAATTAGCAAAAATTTGAAGGTGCTCCACGTAGAAGCACTGAGCTGCGTTTAGGAGACAAGCACTACATGTAGAAGCATTGCGTGGCGTTTTGGCGTTGCACGTAAGAACACTACGCTGCGCGCAGGACAGAGTGCCTCAAAATTCATCAAAACTCTCCCAAACTTCAACTTTTCACTTGAAATCTTGGTTTTGCTGACTTCTAAGCTAAGGAACAAGTAAGTACATCATCATCCTCCATCTTTTTCTTTCCCAATTTCATTTCATATCAATAATTATTCAAGTTAGGGTTTGTAGCAAATTTTGCATGGGAAATGTTAGGGTAGAAATGGCCATCATAATTTTTGATTTCCAAAACATGTAAAATGATATCCTACACTTGCATACAAGTTTAATGAGCCATTTTGACCATTTTACCCACCTCAAAACAAAGTTTAAACACTCAAAAACCAAAACCCTAGAATCATATACCCTCTTGTTTCCACCTGCAAGAAAAACATCTTTCCACTATTTCTCCACTCATTTTCATTAGCTCTCAAAGTCATCTCACCTTTCCCAAGACCCCTTCCATCATTTTGTCAAAATCACCTACATATCAATTCATTTCCATTCACACCTCACATCTTATTTTCACTTCCTGCTGCTAGGGATTTGTGTCATCATGGAGGCAGAATCTTCGCTAGAAAGAAAGAGACAACATAAAGGAGGAAGGATCCTCAGATATGAGCCATCAGACTACAACAAAATCAACTCCTATTCTCTCATAAAACAATGCTTTGAGGATGTCCACTACTTGGAATTTTGCAAAAGGGTAAGCGAGGCAGGATTTCATGAGCAACTAACATATTGGGTAGCAACACAACTGAAAGGAGAAATTGCTATCATTGATAGTATTGAGTTCAGTTTCTCAGTGACCTCCATTTCATAGCAATTGGGTTACCGGACAATGGCAAATATTGGTTCAAAGGAATGAACCTAGAACTTGAAAACAACAAGCCTTTCTTAAAAAAGGCATATAGAGATACACATACTCACCTCTTGCCTTTCAGATATTTATTGGAGAAATACACCCCTTTAATGAAAACTATCATGAGGTTCTTCACTTGTGAAGATAGATTCTTCAGGTTGTATGCCTATCATATTTGCCTCCTAATGCATTTCACATCTCAAAAGCCACTTGACATGTGTAATTATTTATTCAGGAGAATTCCCAAAATGTCTAAAAGATATAATTAAAGGACAAACAACACTCCCCAAGCTTGTTCCATCACAGTCTCATCAAAACCATTGCCCTTCACCAGTTGGCAGAGAGAGGTATGTCTTGGGAAGCCTTTTTGGAAGCAGCCTTGAAATGGCATGAGAAAAATGCAGCATCTTAGTCTTTGTTGTGCTTCCAAAATGTCTTCAAAATGACATCCACTTTCACCTTTATCGCCACCATTTCACTCACATGTCACATCTCCATAACCATATAACCTTTCATTAGCCACCATTTTCATAAATATATGGGTTAGGATCCTTATTTACCAAAGTTATTTATTTTATGTGTTTAGAGTGAATTTATGATTAAAAGCTAGGAAAATAACATGGTTTCATGTATTTATATATGTGGCTTAAGTTTTATGACATGTGTAGGTTATTTGGAAGCTTCCAAGGCACCTTTATGTGGCCTCCAATGCTCAAATTCGAATTCCCTTCAAAGGAGATTTGGATATGTGTCCTATTTGGATTGTAACTCTACGAGGTGTCTCATCATTTCCTATTTGGATCAGAACTCTATGAGACACCTAGGGGGTATGTGTCTCATTATGAGCTATTTGGTTGTAACTATATGAGATTTTAGTGGATCCTCATTAAATAGGGTAGCTTCTTATGTTTTTGTATAAATAGGAGAGCCTTTCCTTTGAAAGGAATGTGTAAAAGTTGGGGAAATGCTCATGTTTTGAATATAGAATTTTGGATTTGGCACCATGCTCATGAGTGATGTTCACTTTGATTTGGTTATGCTTGTATATGGAGCTTCTTCACTTTCCATCCTCATACACCATTGGAATGGCCATCTAATGATTGTGAGATTTAATTTCTTTTACAGATTAAAGTTCGTTTGCTTTCTTAGTATGAGCTTTAGCATAACTGTGTAATCTTTGCTTTCTAGAAACATTTCTATAGGGAAGATTCATGTATTTTCTAATTGGATTAAGTTTGAGGCAAGGGCTCATAGTTATTTAGTTTCCTTTCATGTTCTATTATTTACTTTCTTAGATCAAACCATCAATTCATTATATAATTGAATTAAGGATCAGGCCAAGAAGGTGACTTCAAATTGGGTGATTGAATGTTCAACTTATGCAAACATTGAGCTTTACTTTTTCATGCTTTTATATTTGCCTTTAAGATCCCCATTTAATTGCATTAACTGATATTCCTAAAGATCATTTCAAGAAATTGATTTAATCATATTTCAATATTGAATGGTTGAATATTGAATACATGCAATTACTGAGTTATTTTTTGCACACTTTACTTGCTTTTCTAGGACATTAGAAGTTAATGTATAAATAGTTGCTTACACCTCATCTCAAGAAGGTAACACTTCACAATTGGATGTTGGAGTAACTAAGTAAACATTAGTTGTTTTTGATTTCATAGGTTAGTCGAATTTCATTTTTATTATTTGGTTTCATAGATTAGATGAATTGGTTTTCGTTATTTTGTAGTTAGATTGATCTAAACTGAAAGACAATTTCTAGCATATACAGTGCTCGCACGCTTCACGATTTTTAGGAAAACCCCGGGTTGACATTTAAATGATAGGCAATCACTTTGCCCCAACTTTTTGGCGTCGTTGCCGGGGAGGTGTGCATAGGAAATAGCTTTCAGTCTAGCATTCATACTTTTCATTTTTTCTAGATGCATGATCTAGAATGATCTAGAATGCATCCCAAAGAGTACATCGAGGAATGGTATCAAGAAGTGATTATGCCACAATATTCATTAATTCTTCAAGAGATCCTTGGGGCAAATCGAAAGGTCAAGTCAATTTTGCATATCCTTACAAACAATCAGGTACATTTTTCAAGTTGGGATATGAGCATTTCAAAAATTCTAATTCGTAAATGGCTTCATTGGAAGTGTGAATATACTTAAAAAATAAAAAAAAATGTTTTTAGATAGGTAGGAAAAATAAAAATAATTTTTTATAGTTTTTAGGATAAATTTGATGTTTTGTGGTGCAGTAGGAACCACCCATCTACTAACCCTTGGTAGGAAAAATTTGCAATAAAACAAATGGTTGAGAGCAAGGAGCGCAAGTTAAGATCGCAAACGATAATTGAAGGTATGAGATCAAACCTTTTCATTTTATTTTTTTTGCATAATTTACAGAGGAATCGATTGATAAAATCTTGACTATGTTAACAAAATAAAAAAATCTCAAGTATGCTCTCCTCCTGCATTTCGTGTGACCTGGAGGATCACAAAAAGAAATTATTTTGTTAGTATACATAATGCAATTATGTAGTTAATCTTTGTTTAATCATTTCATTCGAATTAGTTTTACAACAAAATTTTAAATAAAATAAAAAAATTGAAATAAAAATTAAAAAAAATTATTGTTTTGTTTAATGAAATATATATGTATATTGTTGAATTTAGGCTTTTGTGATCCATATCAAGTATTATGAGACAAACGTTTCAGCGAAAATCACATGAAAGAGCGTTTGTCGATGCGTTTTGAACCAACCAATGTGGTTCATCGTCAGGACAAGTTGAAGAATCAGATCTAGCTCTACACATTAAATAGCCAGAGCAGAACATCCAACGGCTAAATTTCTTGACCAGGTAACGGCTATATTGCCTAACGGCTAGATTTGACCGGGAAACGGTTAGTGAGACCGGATTAAGGGCATGACATTTATTTTATTAATTAAGTTAATTCAATTGATTATTAAAATTGATAGTTATATTCTTGTAGAATTGAGGCTTCTGTGATTCATCATAGTTATAAGAAGAGCTTCGGCGTAAATCACATGAAAGAGACCTTTGTCGACGCGTTCGAACCAACTAGTGTGGTTCATCTCAGGACAAGTTGAAGAACAGATCTGGCCAAGCAGTTAAATAGCTGAGCAGAGA
>APFE030098612.1:167959-187798 GCA_000404065.3 Pinus taeda
ACTTATAACCTAAATATCATATTTAAATATCTTATAATAAATAGAATAACCCTAAAGAGGATCAAAGAATGAAGCCTAGTGAAAGAGGGTTAGAGGAAAAGGGGGAAAACTGAAGAAAAAGCTATAAAGAGAGGGGGCAGCAAGGGGAGAAAACAACTAAGAGGCGAGGTCCGGGACCCAGCAACTACTGATTTTCCAGCCATCCTCCTTATTGAGATTACTAGGTCTCCTCTCAATTTCAATGGCTTCCCTAAATTTCCGGTAATGGAACTACGAAATTCTAGCAATAACATTGGCATCTTCAATACAGACATGATGATTGGTCTTCTCCACATGTTCTGCTAGAGCGGAAGACTTGGTTCGCCTATGCTTAAGATCAGCTGTGTGCTCACTAATCCTTTGATTAATGGAGCGCCCAATCTCACCAATATAGGGGGTCCCACAGCAACAAGGAATAATATAAACCCCCTTCATGTCCTTAGGGTCGATAGGGTCCTTAACTGAACGAACCCTGATACTGCTCAGTTAGTTGAAATATGTCTCACCTCCACCTTTTTCAGTTTTGAGGGTGAGTTCTTTGAGCAAACCTATGGCGTTGCCATGGGCTCACCCCTATCTCCTGTCATTGCTAATATTTTTATGGAAGATTTTGAATCCAAAGCTCTATCCTCAGCCTGCCTTCTTCCTAAGATTTGGAAAATATTTGTAGATGACACTAATAGCATCTGGTCTCATGGCCAAGAAGAATTGGAGCTCTTCTTCCAGCATCTCAACAATCAATCCGTAGCCATAAAGTTCACCATGGAACAGGAAGTTGATGGTTGCCTCCCTTTCTTTGATATTCTTATTTCTAAGAATAGGGATGGTTCCCTCTCCCACCAAGTGTTTCGAAAGAAAACACATACGGAGCAATATCTTCATGCCAGTTCACATCATTTCCTGGCTCAAAAGTTGGGCATTCTCAACACTCTCGCTACTCGTGCCATATGAGTCTCAGATAATAAAAGTTTCGAGAAAGAGAAATCCCATCTCCTTAAGGTCTTTGTCGAGAACGGTTATAACAAACATTTGGGTCAGAAGGTTTTTCTCAAAGCCTCCAAATATTGGGTTGTCAAAAAAGAGCCTAAAGAATGAGTCCAAGGAGTCCATCTTCCCTATGTTCAAGGGACCACTGATAAGATTGTGAGGATTCTAAGGAATCATAATGTTCCCTCGACCTTTAGACCTCTTAACACCATTCGTAAATCCCTTCGTTTAGTTAAGGACCCTATTGACCCTAAGGACATGAAGGGGGTTTATATTATTCATTGTTCCTATGGGACCCCCTATATTGGTGAGACTGGGTGCTCCATTAATCAAAGGATTAGTGAGCACGCAGCTGATCTTAAGCATAGGTGAACCAAGTTTTTCACTCTAGTAGAACATGTGGAGAAGACCAATCATCATGTCTGTATTGAAGATGCCAATGTTATTGCTAGAATTTCGTAGTTCCATCACCGAAATTTAGGGAAGCCATCGAAATTGAGAGGAGACCTAGTAATATCGATAGAGAGGACGGCTAGAAAATCAGTAGTTGCTGGGTCTCGACCCTCACCTCTTAGTCGTTTTCTCCCCATCCTGCCCCCTCTCTTTATAGCTTGTTCTTCAATTTTTCCCCCTTTTCCTCTAACCCTCTTTCTATAGGCTTCGTTCTTTGATCCTCTTTAAGGTTATTCTATTTATTATAAGATATTTAAATATGATATTTAGGTTATAAGTACACGGCTTTATTATAAAATTAATTAAATATTATTATGATAACACTATTAACAATACAATAAATCTTCAAGAACTCTAATTATAATCCCTATATCTTGAAATTCTCTAATAATATGCTAATTTAAACCTAAAAATAAACATTAATTAATTTAAAATAATAAAATAACTTCTAACACCCTAAAAAATTTTCCTAATATTATAATAACTACTAATTTAAAAAATGAAATTATTTTATATTTAAATTTAAAAGCTAATAAATATTAGAATTATAGATTTATAAAATAGCTCTTTAACTTTTATTAAAAGAAAATAACTAACTATATATATTAATATTTATTTTATAATGTATTATAATAATGATTTATAAAATAAGTCCCTTTAACTTTTATTTTAATAAGAATATAACTAATTATCAATTTTAATAATCAATTGAATTAAATTAATTAATAAAATAAAGGTCATGCCCTTAATCTGGTCCAACTAACCATTTCGTGGTCAAATCTAGCCGTTAGGAAATATAGTTGTTACCTGGTCAAGAAATTTAGATGTTGGATGTTCTACTCTGGCTATTTAATATGCAGAGCTAGATCTGATTCTTCAACTTGTCCTGATGATGAACCACATTGGTTGGTTCGAAACGCATAAACAAATGCTATTTCATGTGATTTTCGCCAAAACACTTGTCTCATAATATATGTATATTTTTAAAATTTTGAAAATATAACATATATAATTTTATTAACAAATCAATACATAAAACACAAAAAGAATGCATAAAAAGAATGAATTTTCTTTATTTTGTTTTGTTTAATGAAATATATATGTAATTTTTTCAAATTTTTGGAAATATAACATGTATAGTTTCATTAAAAAAAACATAAACAAAAAAAGAAAAAACACATTAAAAAAAAAAAATTAAACATAATAAAACAAAAGAGAAAAGAACTTCAAATATACAAACCTTCAAGCACCATGCAGCTACAACAAATTGCTGAGACTGCCCACTCGTGACAAAGACAAAGTCAATTGGAGTTTGGTGTGATGTGGATAGTTGATCCTTGAAGCACACATACAATCATTTTCCCAAACCTTGAAAGGAAGAGGCATCAACAAATCTCTCTTTCTTGAAAGGCTGGATGAGGCGGTACTAGTGAGAGATGAAGAGGTCCAAGAGAAAATCAATGTTTGAAGTTTGAGCAATCCAGAGAGATGAAGAGGTCCAAGAGAAAATCAATGTTTGAAGTTTGAGCAATCCAGAGGCAATTAGTTTTCAGTTGATGCATCGGAGGGACTTCAAGGCATGGATTATTACGTGAAAATTGGTAGTTGAGGCAAAAGTAGTGGTTTCAAAAGCATCTGTTCGAAATGGAGATGAAAGATACACCAGTTTATGATCCAGTTCCGTATCTAGAGCGAGCCAACCTAGCCACTCAACCATGGCACCTCCACGCTAAATTGAAGCAACCTTCCAAAACCTACAAATCAAACCACACCAATTGAATTCATAGCAATTCCTAGAAAATGGAGAACTTTAAAAAATGTCAGCCACAACAATTATCTCAACATTTGCTAGAAATGCATAACAACTGAAAAACATCAATTTTTAAACTCAATTTATGGCCAAATGAAAAGGAATTTAGGAAAAATGAGACATGGGTTTTTTTGGGAACATGGTGATTTAAATTACCCAGAAATTTTTTCCTCAATTTCTCAACGGATTGAGAGAAATCTGGGATTCTTTAGGACACTATGTCACTGACCGCGTGAGAAAAAAACGGATTTGAAATTAATACACAGAGACAGCAGTGCGGCCATAAAATCCAATTCTTGGGATGCTATGGTGGTTCGAGGAAACACAATTGTGATTTTTTGTCACTAAATCCATGGATTCGTTTCCACAGAGGAGAAACGTGTAAAAAGGAGCGACAAAGGAGGGATTTTCCTTGAGATTGTGTTGAGGAAGTTGTTTGACGTTGGTGGAATAGTCTAGATTCAATCTGGCTCTTTGAGAAGGCTATGGAACTAAAGAAAAGAAGAGCATAAGACTTCTTTAGACTAGGAGTGGATTTGCAGTTTATTTTGGTATATCATCTTAGATTCAGAGTACCAATTTATTCTATCTTGGGCAGTGCAAACTTCGTAGATATCTTGTTGGCCATACTTCTGCCTCCTTTGGGAGTCTTTCTCAAATATGAGTGCCAAGCTAAATTCTGGATATGTGTGCTGCTGACACTTTTTGGGTGGTATGTTATCACAAAGTGAAAATGGCCATTATTTGTTTGGAGCTCGGTGTCCTGTAAATCTCATAAGTAAACATAATTGAATTTGTTTATTCACTTATGTTGCTACTGTTTCAAGCAGATCACCCACTACTCGATGTAGTTTGTTTATTGCCTTCATTTTAAGATTCATACAAAAAATCATGAATGGTATTTTGTCAGAATTTTGATGTAGCTACAAATATGCAATTGAGATTGATGCTCAAGGCTCAAAATATATATAGCTTCATATGTTTTAAAATAAATAAATAAATATTTTGAAAGAGGCATTGCAATTATCATTGGATTATGGTCCAGTGGAACACAACATTGCTTCTTGCTCTTTGAATTAATTTTTTTTGGTTACTTACTGACTTAGGTTGTTTGTTTATAATTTTAGCTACAGAAACTATGCACATTCTGCAGCTGATTCCATTCTACAGCTAAACAAAGATTCTGTAGTTGATTCCATTTTGTAGCTAAACAACGATTTTGCAGCTAATCGACAATTCTGCAGTTGAAAATAATTCTGCAGCTATGCATTTAACTCAATGATTTATTTATCAAAAAATGAATTCTAACTAGAAATTGATGATCAACATGTCATTTCATCTGCTTACATCATCTTTCACTATAACATCATGTTTCCATGTTACATTTCACATGACAATTTTTACTATTTCCTAAAAATGTCAAAAAAGTCTAACTTTCTCATACGACATCGGAATTCAATGATTAAATCATCGTTGGAAAGATCTCGATGAGATATACAAAATGAGGAAGCTATTATTAGTTTTTGAAACATTAAAGAATGAATAAATTGCTAAAAAGAAACAGCAGACATCTTGAGGCACTACTTTCGACACACGTATAAACTCTTTTGGTTTTCTTTCATGAACTTGTTTTACAGTACCGATTCTTATTTTTTTATGTAAATGTTATTAATAGAGAGATTGATCACCTCTCTATTTTGATAGCCTTACAATCCATTGGAGAAGAAGTACTATTTTTTTGTAGGTTCCAGGAGGAAGAATAGATGACCATAAGCAAATAATGTCTTTCAAAGACCACATTTATTTCACAAGAAAATGATCAGAGAAACAACAGAGATGAATCATCAATGCATGAGCACATGCTAATGCATATCAAATCCAGAAGTTGCAAGCCTTTCAGATTTTAGTATTTCCATTACATCCATACTCCTTTAGTCAATAAAACCTTCATCTCATTTCCTTTGTAGTCGCATTGCATTTCACTTAGTCAGTCAATAAAATTCTTATCTCATATTTTCCTGCCTTGTTTTCACTAACTCATAACCCATTTTCATAAAGAAATTCAACTCATTTACATGTTGATTTGTCCTTTTACTTTCCATTCACTTGCCATTTTCCTTTTCGTTAAATAAACCTTAATCCACTGCAAAATTTTCCATTCATAGTCCTTCAAAATCATTGTTTCATGCTCGCGTTAAATGATGGAGGATTCCTTAAGTCCTTCCTTCTAACAAGCCTTGGCCTATCGACATCGACACATTATCTAGGTCCATGGCTAGAGTCCTCATCAATACCTTGAGGCTTGTATGCCTTAATGACAAGCTTTCTCGCCAACAACCATGGGAATACAATGTCCCTTGATCATTAGATTTCGCAAGTGGCTCGACATCAACTCATTTATTCGCCCTTCACAAGATGTACTTAGGTACCTTGGCACTCGTTGACATTAAGGGCGAGTTTGCCTCGCATTGGTTAACAACATTCATCATTGGTCGGTAATCCAATGATTTTTCTTCATGCTTGGCATCGACACATTTATTTGAATGACTAGAGTTGTACCATCGGTTTCATAGCGATTGAAGACTATATCATTTCAACATTTTGTAGCAGATACAATAGATTTAGCAGCAAAAATAAAGAATCCACTTCACAACCTCATCCACCATTTATGGAACTAAAAAGCAGATGAGTTCTACATTTCATTCTATGATCTAGAAGCAGCCACACTCTTCAATTTCCATAACTCATGCACATCGAAGGTAAGCGAGGGTATGTGGTTTTCTAATTTTTAGTCATGCAATTCCTTAAAATACTAAAATTGTAACTTTGGGAAATTCCTCACTTCCTCTTTCACATTGTCATATCTTTGGTTGGGTGGAAGGGACATCATTTCATATTCATATATCATACACCATCATACATTTTCATTTCATCCTAACATGCTTGTCCTAATCAATTATGATTGCATTATGGTTCAAAAAGTTATATGATTTACAAATAATGTCTAAATTAAGAGCACACTACATGGTTGATTTTAAAGATGCATTCTTAAATATGTTCAATGAATCTTGTTGCAACAAAAATAATTAGGTATTGAACACAAGAACCAATACCAATTAGAATTTAGTTGAAACACAAGAACCAACCAAATATGTTGCAATTCAATGTATGACAAGGAATACTTTGCAAAAATAAATAAAATTGTCAAATGCAAAGTTTAAGGACATATGCTATAAGTCAAGCTCATTCAAAAGCAAAGACATTGCAAGCAAATCAAAGGAATTAATGCAATATTTGCATGAGGACATGCAATTGCTCTAGTTGGGGGGTATGTTGGGCCTCCAAAATGTCTTCAAAATGACATCCACTTTCACCTTTATCAGCACCATTTCACTCACATGTCACATCTCCATAACCATATAACCTTTCATTAGCCACAATTTTCATAAATATATGGGTTAGGATCCTTATTTACCAAAGTTATTTATTTTATGTGTTTAAAGTGAATTTATGATTAAAAACTAGGAAATTAACATGGTTTCATGTATCTATATATGTGGCTTGAATTTTATGACATGTGTAGGTTATTTGGAAGCTTCCAAGGCACCTTTATGTGGCCTCCAATGCACAAATTCGAATTCCCTTCAAAGGAGATTTGGATATGTGTCCTATTTGGATTGTAACTCTATGAGGTGTCTCATCATTTCCTATTTGGATTAGAACTCTATGATACACCAAGGGGATATGTGTCTCATTATGAGCTATTTGGTTGTAACTATATGAGATTTTAGTGGATCCTCATTAAATAGGCTAGCTTCTTATGTTTTTGTATAAATAGGAGAGTCTTTTCCTTTGAAAGGCATATGTAAAGTTGGGGAAATGCTCATGTTTTGAATATAGAATTTGGATTTGGCACTATGCTCATGAGTGATGTTCACTTGGATTTAGTTATGCTTGTATATGGAGCTTCTTCACTTTCCATCCTCATACACCATTGGCATGGCCATCTAATGATTGTGAGATTTAATTTCTTTTATATATTAAAGTTCATTTGCTTTCTTAGTATTAGCTTTAGCATAACTGTGTAATCTTTGCTTTCTAAAAACATTTCAATAGGGAAGATTCATGTATTTTCTAATTGGATTAAGTTTGAGGCAAGGGATTATAGTTATTTAGTTTCCTTTCATGTTATGTTATTTACTTTCTTAGATCAAACCATCAATTCATTGTATAATTGAATTAAGGATCAGGCTAAGAAGGTGACTTCAAATTGGGTGATTGAATGTTCAACTTATGCAATCATTGAGCTTTACTTTTTCATGCTTTTATATTTGCTTTTAAGATCCTCATTTAATTGCATTAAATGATATTCCTAAATATCATTTCAAGAAATTGATTTAATCACATTTCAATATTGAATGGTTGAATATTGAATACATGCAATTACTGAGTTATTTTCTGCACACTTTACTTGCTTTTCTAGGACATTAGAAGTTAATGTATAAATAATTGCTTACACCTCATCTCAAGACGGTAACACTTCATAATTGGATGTTGGAGTAACTAAGTATACATTAGTTGTTTTTTATTTCATAGGTTAGTTAAATTTCATTTTTATTATTTGATTTCATAGATTAGATGAACTGGTTTTCGTTATTTTGTAATTATATTGATCTAAACTGAAAGGAAATTTCTAGCATATATAGTGCATGCATGCTTCACAAGTTTTACGAAACCCTCGGGTTGACAATTAAATGATAGGCAATCACTTTGCTCGAATAGTCTCCAAGTGCACCAAAACAACAAACAGAGGTGGGGTCATCTAGCAAAACAATGGAGAAGACTTAGCTATCCAGACCTGAGGTGACCAAAACATACTAGAGATGAAAAAGAGGCTTGTGTTTTCTTCTCATAGAGAGAAAGGGGCCAAGCCTTCTTCGTCAACAAAGCAGGAACTAGCATCAAAAGAGAAAGGCATAGTTGAGCATGAGTTTGAGCTTATTGATTTAGAGGTGGAAGATCAAACTTCAATAATGCAATAGACAATCAGAGAGAAGGAATATCAAATCAAGGAGCTAAAAATCAATATGGAAAGAGCAAAATATGTCATTTCATTCCTTGAACAGGAGAATAGTTAGCTCAAAGCAAAGGAATTGATCATAAAAAAAGAACAAGCCAAGTTAATGCAGCAAATCGACAAAGGTAAGGAGACCATGACATCAAGTGAGCCTGAAGCATTAGAGGTGAGAGGAAAAAGGAAAAGACCAAGAACAAGAGGCCTCAAGAAAGCTTTGCAAGAGGAACAAGAACAAATTTTGCTTAATGAGGATCTTGACCTAGAAGATAGGATCACCCTAGAGGTTCATCATGATAAAGAATATTGGCTCAATAGGGTGAATGAACACTTAGAGAAGCTCCTTGAGAAGGAAAATAGAGACAATCAATTGCTCAGACATATGGCGCATCACTATCAAGCTCAAAACATGATTGCCAATGTCAAGGTAAAACAACCTGAAAACAAGTTCAAGGAGGCCAAAAAAGACCAAAAGGATGAGGGAAACTTGGAGATGCTTGATGAAGCATCCATGAAGCTATAACATAAATATTTTTACACTTTCCTCCAGTTTTGAGCAAATTATGAGCATTTTGAGTTTTTTGACAAATTTCGGTCCAAGTTCAGAAATTCAGCTGCTCCAGGCACTGCACTTTTTTTTCAGGCCTCCATTTGAGGAAAGTTATACATTTTTGGAAAGGTATTTCCATCCTATAGAAACCCATTTCCCAGATTTTGCAGACATTTCTTAGTTTTGGAGAAAAATGCAAAAAAGTGGCGAAAAACTAGCATTCTGGACCATTTTTTGACAGGCGTTGCGCTTTTGGAGTGACCCTAGGAGAATGGAGTTTTGAAGGGCTTCCCATGCTCCAAATTTAGAAATTCAAACAATTATGGAAACTATACTTGAAGGGCTAGTTGACTGTGCTCTCATATTTTCATTTTTACCCCTGGTAGGCACCTAAAAATCAGCTCAAAGGTGGCACTACACTTCTACACTTTCTGTGTTTTTATCTGGAAAATTTCATTGTGTAAAATTTCTAGTTTCTAGTCTGACTTGGTCAAAGTTAAGATTATCTATGTAGTGGAAATATTTACGAGGCTAGGTGATGTAGGCATGAATAAATGTACATCATAGGTTGTTCTTGATGTTTATTAGGCCTCATAAAAGAAGCAAACTCCTAAACAAACTCTTCATGAAGTGTTTGAGTTTCACCTTCTCACTCTCACCTGTTGGTTGAGAGAATCTTGGAGTCAGTTCTTCCACCAAGGAATTTGACTCCTGAAGTTGGGAAAGTGGTCTAGAAGAGTCTATATGTATCATTTCTCCTCCGGAGAATAGGGTTGAACTTTTTGTGAAGGAGGCTTGCATTGTAATCATCTTTCAGCTAATACAGATACATGTTGCAGCTATTCTCAAGGAACTCTAGCCCAGTGAGTTCATAGTGCTTGTAATTCTTTCTTTTTGTTTTCTCATGGTATAAACATATTTATCTACATTATATCTCTTCTTTCTATGAGTGCCTTGGGATAAAATACTAAGAATTCTTGTTTTTCAAGCTCTCTTATCTGGTTTTCATAGTTATGTGTTTTGTCTTCCTAAGCTAATGAAATCATGTTTATTTATGCTCATTAGTTTCTTCCACACTATATTATCTATACTACACTGATAAATACTCAAATTACACCATGGCTTCTGACATCTAGCTCCTTTTTATGTTTTCTCCTGCATTCCCATAGCCTATACCTACTTGTGGCTCCAAACCCTAAGTTCAACAAATCCTTAAAAAACCAAATTTTCACAAACAAACAAACAAATACACATATCTAGCCTAAAATTCATTTGCTTTAAAGTCATATCACTGATAAGAGACTTAGAGAGATCCCTCTCATGCTTAGTAGGGCTAGCTACTAAGCTGAAGTGGTTTGAGGTTAACCTTGTCGATTTCCTCTTCAGCCTAAGAGATTATAAGGACTAATAGGTGGTGGGGTCACTTTACTTAGATGAACAGAGTTTTGCTTCTACCATTGGGCTATGTAGTCTAAT
This sequence comes from Pinus taeda, assembly GCA_000404065.3. Classification (NCBI taxonomy): domain Eukaryota; kingdom Viridiplantae; phylum Streptophyta; class Pinopsida; order Pinales; family Pinaceae; genus Pinus; species Pinus taeda. The sequence continues at coordinate 178,349 of APFE030098612.1, forward strand.
GTCAGACAAATAATACTGGATTCAGTTCTAAAAAACAATGTCTACAGGGCAAGATAGATGAGTTATTGCAGATCTCAAAGGTTAAATGGTGGAATGGTTTCAAATCGAATCCAGAGAGAAATTAAGGGTTCCCTAGGCCGGACTCTGGAAGGAATGAAAGAAGCCAACCGAGATGGGAGAGAAATTAAGGGTTCTTAAATCCAGGTATCAGAGGAAAACATGTAAATGACTAACTATGCAAAATAGAGTGTACTTAAACAAATTCTGAGTGGTATTTCCAGTTAATTCATTCAAAATTAGAAAACATTTAAGATTATGAAACACAAAAGAAGGTAAAAAAATCACACAAAGAAGATACTTCACTGCAAATGGCTCATCTCATGAATCTTATAGCGAAATTCTTTTATTACTTGCTCCAGTCTGTTGATTTGAAAATGGTACAATCACCCTTAGGTTTAGGATCAAAAGATCTCTACAAATGTAAAATAATCCACCATAATACTTCGAATTCTGAAGTATTTATACAAAAGGAATTATAAAAGATCTCAAACGGCATTGAGAAATAATCTAGGAAAAAATAAATATCTTCTTGCAAGAAGATAGAGACAGCTATTAAACTACTTCTTGTTGTCCCTGTTATTTAGGTTGTCCTAGTTTTTCTCTTTGATCTTTTGCCCTTTATGTTGCTTGGTTGTTTGGTCTTCAGGCTGGATGTTATGTTTTACTTTAACTTTTCATCTGATACACTTTAACCCTGCTGAGCTGTTAATATCCTTTCACCTTGCTATTTCACTTTTTACTGTAGATTTATAATTTATTGTCCTTTTACTACAATAAATCATTTATTTTTTCCCATCTTTCTTCATTTGGTAATTGGATATTGGGAATCTTTCTGTATATTTCAACTGCCTCTGTATATTTGGAAAAAGTGGGCTTATTAATAAACAGGTGTTTTACCTCATGCTGGTGGTAAATCAAGTTTCCAAAAGTTTGGTATAACACTTTTCCTGTTGGCATGCCCTGCTTGGATGAAGTGATTACCTGTTCTGCGGCCACTTCCTTGATCTTCTTATTGTAATACGCCTGTGTCATTAACTTTTCATTTATTACTAAGGGATTAGGTAATCCCTTTTCCTTCAAAAGTTCGAACTTAGCCATGAACCTGTGAACAACTAGTTGCATGTTCTGACACTTATCTTCTAAATTCAACATCAAATTCCTCTTGGTGAGGACTCTTCTGACTTCCAAAATTGTACCTGTCCTGTCAGGTATCTCCAGTTCTTGTAGTACATACTTATTCTTGGAGTTGAGGAAGTGGATGATTCTTGCTACTTCCTCTGGCATATCTCCAAGTTTTGTTTTAACCCTTTCAATGGATTCTGTAGCCTACTTAATTAAATCAATCTGCTAAAAAAATGACATGGATTGATGGAAAAATATCATTAATAGAGTCGATGATATTGGCCCACAGTTTCTCTTTAGCCTTTCCTATAGGTTCAGTCAATGTAAGTTCTTTCTCCGGGCTTTTTATACTTTCATTCATCCTTGTAGCCTTTTGTTGTTCTTCTTTATGCATGATCTGGGAAAGCTTGCAATATGTCTCAAGGCTGCTGACTTTCTCCTTCAGTTTGTTCATCTCATTGGTCTGAATGGACATTTTTTCCATTGCTTTGACTAGCATATTTTCTTCTTGACTTGTGGAGGCTATTGCTGTTGATCCTATTGCTGTTGTAGTCTATGTAAATCTTGATAGTGCAGTGGCCATTAGAGTAGTGGGAGCTAATGCTACTACTAAAGCAGAAGGTATAGTTGTGGTCACTATTGGAATGATAGTTGCAAGAGCATTACCAATACTAGCTTGTTTGAGCTAAATTAAGCTATCCAACTCCTTCTCCATCTCCTTTAATTGGTCATTTAGCTGCAACACTAAGTCCATCATTTCCTCATGATTGGTCTAGCTTTCTAGGACTTTTTTTGTCTGTGGGTGCTACAAATGAGGCAACTTGAGCTGTTTCTTGAGGGCTGCTATGTCCTCATTCTTCTTTTTAATTAGTTTCTCTGTGGCCTTTACATCACTTGGGTCATGGCCCAGTTCAATAACCAAGTCCGCCAAGGACTTTATCCTAGTGTCTTTAGTCTATGAAGAGGCTCTCTCCAGCTTGAATTGAGCTGTTATATTGTCTAATGAATCTTGCATCTTGTAAGAAGCCATGGCCTTTGCTATGAGGATGGAGTAGATCATTTCTCCAGCCTGCTTTTGAAATTCAATCTGATCAATGTGATGAATATCCCTAGCCAAGACCTCAAAATTGGTCTTCTTGTAGTCCGTTGAGGTCTTCGGTTGCTGTATAATGGACTGCAAGAATGAGACCTGCATTTTTCCTTCTTTGATGTCAAATGCTGACATCAGTCTAGTCTGTTTTGGTGGTGTAAGCTTGAGGTATTGGGCATATGTCTCTATCTTCAGTCTCTCATTCCTCATATTTATCTCTTTAAATCTATCTTTGATGTCCTTTTCCTTGTCAACTGGCCTGACATAGGAAGAGATCTCCATACTCGGTTGTCTATCTATCAACTGTGTGTTGTATGTTGAGGGTTGTTGTGTTTCCTCTGATGCAACTGCTTCTTTACCTTTCTGTCCCATTGCCTTAGTGTCAATTATTTCTTCTGATGCAATGTTAGCCTCCTGTTCAAGGATAGGATTCAATTTAGGCCTCTTGCTTGGATCATCCAACTCATTAGTAGTCTCCATGGCAGAGCTAGATGCCTCATCCCTGCTCCATTTAGGATTCTTTTCCTCATTTACTGGGGTCGGTATGATAGGAGGAATGTTCATTGTCCCTCATTGTTCTGAAACCTGCAGGAAAGAGTTGTGACCAAATTGTATCTCCAAATCAATAAGTGTATTCTCTATATCCACAACAATGCTATCCATGTCAATCAAAGTGTTCTCCATCCACTCATCCTGGTTAGCATACTGTTCAATGTTAGTTCTTGGGTGGTGGATGTATGCTCCCAACTTAACCTTAAGTCTGAGCTTGTTTATGACCCCGTGAGGGTCATAGTGCCAGATGAAATTGTTTTTGAATTTCATTAGTTGAAGTAACCTATCGACTTCTGGTCCTACCTCTCTATTGTTGCAAATAAATGGGCCCATTTGGTTCTTGACTTTGAATTGGGTTTTCTTCCTATGAGCTAGGAAGTTGATCTCATTAGAGCTAATGATTTTCCCAAAGTACTCAAGGGCAAATACCCTCATAGTGAGGTACTTGGGCAACTTATAGGGGGCTAGCTCACAGCCATAAATCCTGATCTCAGTGTGGTTTTGGTACAAGTACCAATCTCCCACCTTGTTGTTCTTAGCTAATTGGAGTACTCTTTTGATCTCTGGGCTGATTCTAGGTTGAGTCTTGGAACTTAGCATGTTTATGACTGGGTATACAAAAGAGTCTATGAAGTCTTTGTAGGTGAGTGAGGTGGAAAACTTGTGGACCAAGGGTGTCCAGTAGTGACTAATCTCTCATTTCCCTTGGTGTCCAATTTTTGGATCCTTAAAGGGAATTTATTTGTCTGGTAATACAGGAACATATGAAACAACACTAAAGAGTATTTTAAAACTCTTTCAATGGGCAGTCTAGTGAACTGTTCATACATTCTGTCTGCAATGAACTGGGCATAATCATGCATAATAGCAGGAGGCTTCCTTGGAGTGAAAATGGATAAGAAAGCCATGATGACCTCATCCACATGCTCATCTGATGTGTATCCTAGGATGCATGAGAGCATGGTGATTATTCTCCTGCCAATCTTTGAAAAAATAGTGGCAGCATAGGGTGGAATGTCTATAGGAGTATGTCTTTCCTCAATGATGAAATTATGGAATAGTTATTTGATTTTGACTGGATCCAGTGTGTTGTAAAGGTCCAACAAGTTTCCAATGGACAAAGGAGTCAGATTAGAACTAGGCTGGATTTGCAGCTTCTGGTTGGTGGTTTCAGTAGTAATGGTGAATAATATCTCATGGTTTGGTGCCTCAATAACACTATGGCTTGGAACACAATAGGCATGATAAAAATGTACTATGTCTAGGAATGGGTGAAATTCTGGGAAAGTATACTTGGGCAAATTGGATTCCTAGAGGTTGATGTCATCAGCATGGTTTAGCAACCTATCCTTAGCCCAATAATGGATTCTTAGCATGTGGCCTGGAGTGGTTGTATCTTTAATTTGGAAATCCTTGTCTGCTAGGGCCAAATGGTCAATATCCAGGTGAGGGGTTGTGATTGGTCTGACTTCAAAAGAGGTCAGGGCAGCCATCTTTGTGATAAAATATGGGAATTGGGCTTATACAGCTTGTGAAAATGGAGTATTGGCAACTATGGTATAAGGATAGGGTATTAGCAGTTTGCAGGATAGGGGTTTTAGGTTTTTGAGGGGAATACTCTCAATTCAATGGAAATTTATTAAATTAAATTAGTTATTTCTTGAATTTATTGTATACTTTTGAATTTTAGAGGGTTGTTCTAGTTTTGTGTCGAAATACCTAGAATTTATGGTTCAGGCTACATACTGGTTTTGAATGGTGGCTATAGAGGTTTCTATGGCTTCAATCATGTACTAGAGGGCTGAACTGGGGTGTCCGGAGCTTCTTCAAGCTGCAATTAGTCGTCGGAAATGGTTGCAGAAGCTTGGTGGCACAATAGAGAAAATGCGTGAAAAGAGTGAAAATGGGGGTCTGAGGGCTTTTAATCGGGAATGGTTAGAAAATTGGCACAAAAACTTTTTATGAACAGTGGATGGTTTTCGGATTGGGTGGGGAGGTGGTTTAGTGAGCCATCACATTGCTTTTGAGTGGTGGGTGGTATTTTCGTGAGAGCACGTGACTTAACATGGTGCCGCCACATAACCCAAGGGGGCCCGAGCAATACTACCCATATCTCGTGCTCTCGGGCTGGTAAAGGTTGGGAGATGATCGGGTACAATATGGGCAAGGGCCGTAGGATCTGGGGGTGGAAGATCCAACGACCATCACATGGCGGAGTTGCACGATGGGAGATGGGGGTAGATATTAGCGGGGCCCAGGGGTTAACTACACTTAAGTGTATTTAATTAATGTATTATTGTGCAGTTAATAAAGTAATGCAGGGTTTATGGAGTGTAATGGGAAAAAGTGAATTGTGGGGTCAGTAAGAAATGCGGGGGGGGGGGGGGGGGGGTGGGGGGAAAAATAGTTCGGTTAAAAGGTTTTAGTGGGTTTTTTGTAGTTTTCTAAGGAATTTAACAAAGGGAAAATAATTTTTTCATGGGAAAAGGGTTTCACACTAGGGAAAAGGGGGTTCTTGTATAGGGGAATGAATTTGGAGGGTAATTTGCTAGAGGATTATGTGAAACCAAGAGGGAAGGGTAAAAATGAAAGCAAAAAGGGGTTTTCATAAGAAATGAAGTAGTAAAAGGGGAAATTAGTTAAGTATGTAGTGAGGGGTGAAATGGAATGGGGGAAGTTAACCAAATGAACTTGAGAGCATCCTTTTTCTTTCACAATTTCTCCTACACACTGAAACACATGATTAAACATGATAGATGTGCTTATGCCTCAAATAGCCTGTATTTCTGCAACCTTTCTTCTACTTACCCTAACATTTTTCTTCACTTTATTGGGTCCATTTAAGCTAGCAAACCCTTTTCTTTCCTTTTTCTTTTATGAAACAAACTATCTACTTCTAACCTTATATCTTCCAAGGGCTCAGATTAAACTGATGAGCTCCTTTTATTGCTCTACCTATCTACTAATATTCCAAGATTATACTATTTGGCTAGATTTTTATTCTCTAACTGTAAACATGAAATTCAAAGCACGATGTAGTCAAGATTAAATAGTTTGACTATCATGGGTTGTGGCATGCTTGACAAGCTACACACAACCATTATTCTAAAGAGTAAAGTAAAGAGTAGTGGCACTTGGACTTGCACACTTTCATGATCTATTTTTTGTTTGGGGTTCATATTTTTTCATTTTTTTATTATCTTTTCTTATTCTTTTTGTCCTTTGATATTTCTTTTAGGACATACCCTCTTTACATTTTTTAATTTTAATATGGAAAACATCTGCAGAAAGAAAAGGTATGTACAATATCACAAGACTTAACCTTATCCAATTCAAATTTATGAATCCTATCACCATGGGACTCTAATAATGGCTCCATATGGAGATGGCATTTCCTAGTGAAATGTCAAGAACTCTAAAGACTATTAGCCCTTGAATTGTGACTGAAATTACCTTGTAAACTGTTCTTTTGTGATTGTGATTTATTGATACTTATGACAGTGAAATATTCAAATCTCAAGGCCTTCTCTCCGGGCTTCAACTTCAAAGGATCACCATCCAATCCAATCTACACTCTGCAATGTTATTTACAATGATGGAAAGTAAAGTGAACTATTGTGAGTCAGTGGAAAAATAATGCTTCAACATCCTACCATTAACAGGTCCTCCAGGTAGATTTGATCCATCTATCTCTCTCAAGAAAAAGGCATTGTTTCCCCTGTAGCCATAAATGACATAAGGCCCTTGCCACAAAAAATCAAGTTTTCCATGCTTGCCTTTGTCTTCTCTCCTTGAATCCCACTTAAGGACTTTATCTCCTATGTAAAAATCATCTACTTTAGTCTTTCTATCAAAAACCTTCTTGATTTTGTCATGGATTACCTGTGATTTTACATATACTTCCTATCTGGTCTGCTGCAAGTGTATGGTATGATTTATTCTTCTCTGGATATCATTTGGTTCCACCAGTAATTCCTGGATGATCTTCATCACTAGCACTCCCAAGGATGATGGGAAAACTGCATCCATCCCATAAACCAATTGATAAGGTGATGTTCCAATGGACTTCTTAGTAGATAGAAAGTCTGCCCATAAGGCATTGAGTAACTTCTTGTTCCACGTATTTTTATTATCTTCTAGCAATTTCTTAATGATATTGACTAGCCTTTTGTTAGATGACTCTGCTAGTCCATTACCTTGAGGGTAATAGGTTGTGGAGTGGCCAAGGGTGATGTGGTATTTGTTACAGAAGTCTACCATTGTCTTGGATTTAAAAGCAGCTGCGTTATTAGTAATGAGCTTCTAGGGACATCCAAATCTTGACAAGATATTACTCTCTAGAAAGGAGATTATGACAGTGTCTATGGCTTTCCTAGAAGGTATGGCCTCTATCCATTTGGTGAAATAGTTAGTGGTTGTCAAAATCCACTTGTGCTGAGTTGAGGAGGCTAGGTGTATTTCTCCAATGAAGTCTAACCCTCATTGTTGAAATGGCACTTCAGTGGAAATTCGTTTAAGAGGCAAGGGTAAAAGTTTTCTCTTTCCCTCAAATATCTAACATTTATGACAAGAGGTCACATGTTTCTTAACATCTGCAAACAAAGTGGTCTAGTAGAAACCAGCCCTCGGGATTTTGTCAGCAATAGTCCTCTAGTACAAGTGTCCTCCATGATCTAATGCATGAAACTCTTGCATGATTTTATCGGCTTAATTTTTCAGTAAAAATTCAAAAGAATACCACTATTATCTTTCCAAAACAATGCATTATCTATGATACAATACTTTAATGACTTCATCCTTAAAAATATAGCTTTAGTTCTTGTCAAACTAGGAGGAACTTGTAAGTTTTGTAATACAAATATAATATCTGCATACCGGGGTGAATTAGTAAAAGGTTCACTGATTGGTGGAGTTGCCATCTCTTCTTGATCATCAAGGGCACTAATGAAGTTTATATCAAGGGCATGACAGTTTGATTCAACCATGAGTTTGGCTATATCTTGGCCTTTGATAAGATTAGTTGGCCTTACCTCTATGTCATATGTCAATATTGTGGTAATCCACTTGCCTCTTTTCCCTTCAAGTCCATTTTGTGTCAAAATGTCCTTAACTACAGAATTTGGAACATAAGAAATAATGTGAGAATACAAAATGTATACTCTGAAGTCTTTGATAGCCTTTACTAAAGATAATGCTTGTTTTTCCATAATATTGTATTTGAGTGTGGCGTCTCTTAAGGATTTACTAAAAAATGAAATTGGTTGTTCATACCCTTGGTTGTTCTTTTGCAGTAAGACTGCTGCAATGGTGTGTTTTGAAGAAAAAGAAAAAATTTTAAAATCCTTGTTACAATCAGGACTTATTAGGACTAGAGTCTTGGTTAAGGCTTCCTTCATGGCTTCAAAGGATTGTTTGACCTCCACTATCCATTTAAGTGTTGATTCCTTTCTTAGCATGTTATTTAATTCTCTAATAAGTTCTGCTAGATTTGAAATGAATCTCCTAAGAAAAATTATCTTGCCTAGAAATGGCTGTAACTCTCTAATGTTTCTAGGATGGGTAATGGTCAAAATGGCCTCTATTCTAGCAAGATCTATTTTAATCCCATCTTTAGATATGATATGTCCCAACATTTTTCCCTCTTCCAGACCAAAGAGTGTCTTTTTGGGATTTAAAGAAATCCCAAATTTTCTACATTTGATAAATACTCTTCTGAGGTGGTCTAGGTGTTCATTGTCATATTTAGAGAGGACTATGATGTCATCTTGATATACTACTAGGAAATCATGGATCTCCTTGGCAAAAGCTATATCCATAGCTCTTTAAAATGTGGCACCTGCATTCATTAGTCCAAAAGGCATCTTCAAATACATGAAGGTATCCCAAGGAGTAGCAAACACAGTTTTGGCTTGGTCCTCAGGTTGAACTTTGAAATCAAAAATAAATTAAAAAAACAATTTTGTTTGGTGCAAAAAACACCTTGAAATCAAAAAGTGTTGATGCCGGAATAATGTCTTTTTTTTTCAGGGTACATTTTCAACATTTTTTAATAATGAAGTTAAAGATAAAATATCATGACTTTAAAAAACTTTAAATTTCCAATGATTTTCAAGCATGACATTAATGATAAAATATCACGTCTTTGAAAAGCTTTAAAATTCCAACGATTTTTAGGCATAACATTAAATTTAAAATATCATTGCTTTGAAAAACCTTAAAATTCCAACAATTTTCAAGCATGGTGCTAAAAGAAAACATTTATAACTATTTTCAACCATAACATTAAAGATAAAATATCACGACTTAGAAAACCATTAAAATCTTGACAATTTTTCAATCATCGAATTAAAACCAAAGATTATGACTACAAAACAATCTTAAAATTTCAAAATATTTCAAGCATGATATTATGGAAAAGAATTATGATTAAAAAAACATTGAAAATGAACACCTGGATGAAAAAGTTATTATACCAAGAGTAATTTCTTTTAAACGCTAAATGTATAGCAATTTTAAAATCTTAGCCTAAGACAACTTGATACATTGCAAAAAATAAAAATAAAAATCAACTATCAAATTGCACATAATGGGATGGGGTTGCTAGACAAACATCGACATGAACTCTA
>APFE030098612.1:189977-209922 GCA_000404065.3 Pinus taeda
ACTAACATGAAAATCACCAACTTTAAAAAAAAATTATCCACACTTAATTCATTAGAAAATTTAAAGGGTAAAAACTAAGCTCTTTAAACAAAAAAGGTTGATGTTTATCAACGCTTTTCAAAATCAAGATGAAAATCACTAAAGAAATAAATGTTCACACTTGATACATAAAAAATTGAAAGTGTCATAAATAAGCCCTCAAAAAAAATGTGTTGATGCTGCATCAACACTTTTTCAAAATCAGCATGAAAATTACTAACATTTAAAAAAATTATTCATACTTGATACATACAAAAATTTATAGTGGAAAAAATATGCTCCAAAAAAAAGTGTATTCTGAATCACCATTTTTCAAAATCAAGTGAATTTTTGCTACCTCGAAAAAACGAGTACTAGGTCATTTTCTCGTTTGATCAGTAACTATGTTTTAGGCTTATACAGGGTTGCATGTAGGTACCCCGCCTTCCCATGCGCATATATCATTCACTGGATTGTCTCACATACCGATCCCGAGACGATGACATTGAGCAGTACTAGTAGAACACAACTTTCCACCTTCAGGTTGGAAAACTACCATCATATGTATCACTTTCCTCAACTAGTGAACCACATGGAAGAAATGTTCTACACCCCCAACAACAATGTGAACACTAGAGACACCATAAAGAGTTGGGTGAAAGAGCCATCGAAGTTCAGAGTGACAACCAATCAGGTCTACAAGACGAAGTCACTCAAGAAGGCTTACTAAGTCTTGGTCATCTTTTCATGTTGCTTGTATGGTTAAGAGAGCATGGAGTCCTTTCCGCAAAGTTGGGTGGTTATGTTGGATCAATTGGAAAATTAAGGAAGACCATTTATTGGGTCAGACATGTTGGCTCTTTAGTTGAAAGTGCATGTGTCTAATGCCTAGAGTTCGCCTAAGGATGAGAAAGAAAGATTCTTTATGTCTGCATACCTTCTTGATGTAATTTGTGCCCAACAACAGTTCCCTGGCATGGGCTGGACATGGACACCATCAAATGATGTTGTGAACATCTATTACAAGTTTCTCTCTGAGCATGCAGCTACCAAGGAGTCATGGCAAGGTTGTCTGACCACTTCATCACCTTGTTGTACAGGATAATCGTCGAACATGATCCACCTTGCATGTCCCAAGAAGCGATGTAGGAATTTCTTAACATTGTAGATTGGTATGTTTCACCCGGTAGCACCTTCATTAGGATGTTTGCGAAGAGAAGCCTATGCATGAGCTACCGAGGTTTTCCACAGACAAGCTCATCATGCAAGAGGTTGCATACCACATCTCCACGGGGTTATCAGCAGGACTTCACAGGAGTAAGAAGGCACCATGGCCTCCTCTTCCTTTGTAGATTGGATGTGGATGTGGATTCTGAGGCCAAAGACTTGAAGAAGTTTGGGTTCAGCATGAATATTTTCATTCCGTATAAATTGCACTGCATATGCAATAACCACTTTGTGAAGGTGTATTACCTATGGATCCACGATGCATATGATTGGCCAAAGGAAGAACCATGAATGTAATGCTACAACTCCTCTAGGCTCAATGAACTAGTCAGCATAGCTGTAGAATGGAAAGTGGCATTGAGGGTAGTAGCACCATAGGAAGAAACAACAACAACAACAGTGAGCATCAAACTAGCACAAGAAAAATGAAAGAGGAAGATTTCCAAGAGCGTAGAGGCTAAGCAAAGCTACAAGTTCATAGAAGATCCTCTTGTTGAGAAAGTAGCTTTGGAGATAGAGGTGAAGAGGCAACATCACGAAAGGAGAGTAGAACAGAGGAAGAAAGAAGAAAAGGTTGGAAGATACAGAGAGGAAGCTGCAGGAAACAAAAAAGAAGCTGAAAGCAGAGCAAGAGCTTAGGAGGAGAGAAAGGGAAGAAAATCAGAAATAGGAATAGGGGGAAAGACAAGGTGCAATGATAGAGAAAATTGTGACTATACAGGTTGAGGCAATAGAGCAGCTAGCAGATGAAGAAGAGGGTGAGAAGCTACAAGTTCAAGAATTTCCTTGGCAAGTTGAGCAGATGGTTGAGGAAACAAACATGGAGACGAAACAGGATCCATAGGACAAAGACACCAATCCTATGCCAAGAGCATCTAAGGTCACACCATAATCTCTACCACCTCCAGAATCACAATCCGTCCTGAGCGAGCAAGGAGAGGTTTTTCTCCTTGATGATGATTGGGAGATGGATGTGTACATTCTATCATTCCACAACTCACAGCACAAGATTGTACATGCACGAAGAAAGAAACTCCCAAATAATCACACATCACCTAGGCACATAGAGGAAAGGGTGATTATATCAGATGTTAGAAGACATCCAATTGCCATGGCCAAAGCTTCTAAAGCTTATGCAGAAGCCATGAGTTCGATGGTCAAGCTTTTGATAGCAGAAAATGATCGGTTGGTGAAGGAATTACAAGAGGACAGACATAGAATAGAGCATTCCATAGGATCCGCTATAGAAGAACTGAAGAAAGAAATACTTGCAGATATATCAACTTTGGAGACCACCATGCAAACGTTGTATAGCAAATTTGTCACCATGCACAAGGCGGTTTTCCATCTATATGATTTTCAGCAATAATGCACAAAGACAACCAAAAATCTTAAAGACATCCACGCCGCTATTGAAAATGTACAAGAATGGACAATGAGGTATAAGGGGGCCCTGCTTTACTTGCACAAGATGATGAAGCTGCAGGCAGAGCTAGACAAAGCTCAGATTCAGATGTTGATCTAGGACTATGAGAAGCTCCCTCCGCTCATCACTAGCATTGAGGATTCCTATGCATGGTTGTAAAGGAGACTGGATGTCATAGTGAGGACACACAGGATCCCTTCGATCGGAACCCTCACTCAAGTCATTAGGAAGAACAAAGTCATGTTGGAGGTCAATAGGTACATAGAGAAGTTGATGTGTGAAGCCACCAGTGATGACTTGCAGCTGAGCGCAGATAACATGCAGAAGTACATCGATGGTCCAACCACACTCAGGATAGCATTGTGCATGCTTCAGGATGAGCTAGATAGAGGTTTCAAAACCATATATCTGGAAGCCATGGAGGCAAGAGTCCACTTCAATAAAGTATCACCAAATAGTATGGGGACATGATAGCATAGTACCAAGCTTGGTATTAGTTCATCGCCGAAGACCACCACGAGGAGGTTACTGAGTTGGTATTTCCCCAAGACCACGATTGATGTTATTGCCTTGTTAGGCTAACTCAAGCCTATTTTTTCCCACATGGGTATATGTGGAGATTGTATTATTGTAAATATGTTGTAAGTGAAATTCCAAGTGCCACTAGTGGAATGTGAATAGTCGCTATGTAATGCGAAGAGTCATGAGGGTAGTCCAAGAGTCAAAGGGGAATGTCAAGGGTCACCCCACCCTTTGTTATATATAGAACCTCATAACTCATAGTAGAGGCTTTTGGGAGCCAAGATTTTGGCTAGGCATTTCTTAGAGAAGGCTTGGAGAGTATTGTGACAAGCCTTGGCTTCTTCACTACATATAGCAAGTACATCTCTTTGGAGGAGCAGGCAGTGTTGACTGTAATGTTCCACTATTGGAGCTAGTGGCTATCAATGGTGTATTTATGGATGGAACTGTCACTTAATAATATATAACAGAGCCAACATGTTTTCATGTATATGTTTTTATTGTAGTTGGACTATTTCGGTTGCTTTAGAAATGTATTTTATTTAACTTACGCATTTGTGTATAAACTATTTTTTATGTAATTGTATGAATCTTGTTTCAAACGTGTTGTTGGTTTGACCTGTCACTTTGGTTTGTGGACTATTCCGCTTTCCATCTTGTGATTTCATTCTGCTCATGTATTCTTTTCAGGCTACGTACTATTACAGGATTCCAATGGACACACTTCCTTTTCCCCTCCATGTGTTAGAACCCCCCTGCATCTCACTTGACTCATTGCAAGGTCACACACTTGCTTCCGACAAAGTTATCACACTTAACTCTGCACGCTACCGTAGTCAATGCATTACTTTACTACCCACTGTTGGGACTCCTACTCCAAATGGTTTGAGGTCTAGTTGGGACTTCTTACGAGGGATATCCCCTGACATGTTGTTAGGTCCAACACCATCAACACGCAGGTACAAAGAAGGATAGGGTGCGTTGAAGTGCTCTCTCTCCAGACCAAAGGGGGCATTGAGGTAGATCCGACCAATATACGACACAAAAATCATATGAAGCTCAAATAAGAGTTTTCATATGGTCAATCAAGGCTTGAGTGAATCAATGAAGGTCAGTTTAAGAGTGAAAAGAGGCGCTAAGGTCAAGGAAACCACTAAGGGAAAAAATTGATCCCCAGTGGAGTCACCAATTTGTTATGAGAAATTTCTTATTGTAGACAAAAGTATCTTCCCTAGACCTAGTGTACTGGTCTAGAACAACAACAAAAAAAGAATATAGAGTTTCCCTTGGAGAAATTGAAAAATGTGAAAGAGGCTTACTTGGAAACTGTCACAAGCTTTACTTTCCTCCTAACTTGTAAGCTCCAATCATAGCTCTAATTGCTATAATTATAACATGTACATAAAAACAAAACAAGCTAAGGATCCACAATATCTACATAACATAATTTAATTACTCTATTTAATAAATCAGCGAGGCATTGAAATACATGAATGTAAATGTAACATAACACATATAGGAAAAATGTATACTCTTTGTATTAATAAAAATAGGAGAGAGTTTAGAACCAAGAATAGTAGTTGATCTTATAGAGATCTCCCTAAGTTGACTTGTCCTTCCTTATCAGAAAGCACACCTCAATGTCATCCTAATGCATGAAGATGATGACTCTCTTAGATTCATGAGGGCATGATTACTCTCCAAAATCCAACACCGATGTTGTATATGGTAGTAAACTTATAGTAGAGGGATGGTAGTTTAGGAAATATTATCCATTTACCAATCTAGGCTTAAGATCCACTTAAGATGGGAGGATGAGATCAAGGGATAAGAGGTGACATCTCCAAGCTAGGATCAGATAGGATTGGAGCTTCTTATCCAAGGTAAATGGTTAAAACAACCCCTGGAAGCTTCTTGAAGAGTAAGCTTTGTGATCCCTTTTAATTTTCCCCAATTTCTAGAATTAGTGCACCCAAGCAAGGAGCAAGCTATTGTTGATCAACGTTGGTGCAAAAAGAAGAAAGTTGTTGTTAAACGCAAATCTCTAAAGGGGAAGGGTTCATTGGACCTTAAAAGCACTGATGTTTGGTAGTTAGACCCAAAAAATCAGTTATTTGGAAAGGTCATGCTTAGGGCTTTGTGTAGGGATGATGGCGACATGTTCACGAATGATGATTGATCTGATTTGTATGCCTATTGACCAGATGTAACAAAATGTCCTATAATAGATATGTATAGATCTGTTGAATGAAGATAATAGGACTCCACCTAGAGAAATTTTTAAAATAGTTAATGAATTTCTACAAATGTCCATGAACTATATTGAAGTCAAAGATCAATAGAAGATGATCAAAATATCGCTTCAAGGATACTAGTGTGTAGATACTCTTATGAGTATAAAATTTCACAACTGTTTGCCAAATAATACTGAGAATGTGTGCACATATTCGAAGACAAACTACAAGGGTAGATATCTAGCTAGGGATTCTAAACACTTCGAAAGAGAGCTTGAATAGATCTATCCAAAAGACATTTGTCTCTAGGAAGCAACAAATATTATCAACCTCTTACAAAAAGCCTTTAGAGCCCAAATAACACTTGTTTAATGTAAAGTTTCAGGTTATCATGATATATACGGAACTAAGGTATACTTCAAATAAAATCACTTTTTGTGCAATTGTGCATTGATTTCAAGCAAAAAACCATTTTTTGTTGCCAAGGAGGATGTCACAAGTCTTACTGATATAGTCTATAAGTATATATATTTATATATATATATATATATATATATATATATATATATATATATATATATATATATATATTTGCTTTATAATTCTTTCCCAAGTTCGTGTCACAGTATAAAACAGCTAGATCACTTAACCAAATGCAAGAGTTCAATCAAGGTTTCGTTCTATGTAAAGTTGCTTGCCAAGAGGGACACAGATTCTCCAAGCGATTTTTTCCATAATATGAATGGATTGCAACTACTTTGGATCAATCAGATTTTAGGATGGAAGGTGTGCAACATTCTTTAAACCCTCCTACCTCAGTGAATCCCAAAAAATAAAAATGTTTTCAGAAACCTCTATAAAGAGTCTCCTCATTCAAGGTCATAATAGCTAGCGCATAGTCTCATGAGATCTGAAATATTTATTGCGAGATCAACAGGGTTGTATTCCTTCATGAATATGTTGCAGAGAATAAATGGATATGGAGTTGTAGAGGTGAATATAATCTTTGTGTGCAGAGAGGTTCGACCTGCAAGAAAATAATAGATCCCATAACCTTATCCCAAAACCCTTAGCCCAGAAGCAATTCCAAATGAAACCCTAAATGTGACCCAAGAATTTAGAGTCTCAAACCCTTATTTGCAGACCACTTTCAAATATGCGGAACTCCCGAGGATGCAGATGCAATGTACGCCTTCAGTGAGATTTTCCTTACCTATGTGAGCAGAAAAATAACTTTTTATATATTTGATGGTGGGGGGGTGTCGATCAACCTTTGAGCCTACTTAATACATGGAGAGAAAAATAAAATTCATTTTAATTTTAAACTTTTAATTTTGGAGCCATAATGTTTCGCCAAAATTTTGGACCATATAATTAAATTACTTTTGGATCATATAATGTTTCCTCCAAAACCTTCAAATAATTAGTAGACTTAAATAATTAGCTTTACTCCTTGATATGTTCTATAATGTAGCAAGTGAGAAACTATCACATCATCATCTTAGGAGCTTTGAATCACTAGCTAGGTGCATGATCTTTGATTGAGCATATCTCTCAAAACATGAAGGCTCACAATACACTCCACATATCAACAGAATCATAATGACGAGTGGAATCCATGAGTGATGGTCACAAAGGAAAACTAATTGATATTATGCTTCGAAAACTCTAACAAATGTGGGTGTGATAATTTTCCAGGGAAACCAAACCCTAGAGTTATGGTTTCACAAATGCATCATCTCATCTATGACAACTAGCATACCGAATACATCAATGATGACATCCTACACCTGCTTTGATATCCTATACATGTTATTCCATCTTGCACCTACTTTTACATCAATGACAACATAATCAACATTCTATACCCCTGGAAGTTCATGGGTAGAGTGAAAAATGGTGTGTTATGATCAATTCTCAAGGAGTGATGATGAGCAAAGGTCATAGTTAATAGTAGATGTAAGTACTGCCATCATGGATGGTTAGACAACAAAACCACAAAGCATGGATTCCATCTTAGGATGATAAAACCATCAACCACCAATAATTTTGAGGGGTGTCACATTATGTGGGCGGGATTGACATATTTTATAAATATAGGATAAGAACGAAGTTAACAACAGTCATTTTGTATATGTAAAGGATAGCTAGAAGACATGATATTAATAGTCAATCTTGGATAGAGATCATGGAGAGGACCCGTAATTAAACCTCATTCATAAAAAAACTCCAATGTCATTCAAGCCATTATAAATGGAATGACATTGAACAAAATCATCTCTAGTCAAGCCTTTGGGTTGTTTTCTCAAAACGATGACACATAACAATAAAAAAAACCTACGTTATACACTCTCAGCTCCTTTGACACTCTCAACTCCTTTGTTGGAATCATTTTCCACATATTAACCTAAGTCTAAGAAATATATCATGCCACCTATACACATTTCAATGCTCCCAATACTTCATTGCTTAAATATGTACCATGTTGCCACTATAAACAATATGTTATAACATACAACATGAGATGTGTAAACTTTATTCAATAGTATGATAAAATAAACAATACCTTCGACCTAATAATCATGAGTATCATATAAAACTTTTCCACCCTTTGTTATGTAAAGTATAAATTTTCGACCAAGTATTGTAATCATTCAAACCCTCCCGTAGTAATAATATACTACCCATGTCCGGGACATTTAGGAAATAAAATAATATAGCATCAACGTGAAATTGTATTGGAGATGCTTTCGAAATTAGTTTTCAAACTTTGACATTAAAAATTATATGAGTTTAATGTATGACAACAAAATTGTTACCCTTATCAACACATTTAAAACTTGGCCATTTATGCTTATATTTCCTTCCCTTTGTCGAAATCCAAATGTGAAGGAAAATCTAGTGTATGAGGTTATTTCTTCTAATACCATCACACATTGCAAAAACTTTTTATGTGATTGTCTTCAAGTAAGGTATCACCTTCTAGCTTTATTTTTATTTTTTTTCCTTTTATAGAATTTGTATTTAAGTTATTTAGGGAAATAAGGGAAATAAGGAAGTAATCGCAATGGTTGTGAAATTTTCAATATCGACATGTGTCAACCATTCTCTTCAAATGTCAGCTTTATATTTGTTAAATTATACAAATTTAAATAGTTTATAAAATGATTTTTTCATTGTTTAAATGTAATTTTTATTATGATAAGATGGATCAATACCTTGATCCAAACCATAATCCTAACCCAAAAGAATTCCCATGATATTTATACCGGGAAAGTAATAAAATGCTAAGATGAAATAATAGAGCTAATTAGTATGATTAAGAATATCATAGAACTTTTTTGTCTTTCCTTGACCACTTCCCTTAACACCATTGTTGCTTCCATTGGTCATGTCCATGGCTAATTATGCAATATATCTAAATATAAGATTAGAATAAAAACATAATACTCAATTAACATGATTAAGGATGGGGTGAAAGAATTGCATAAAACCAAGAAGATGATTATCCAATTATTTGGTGGCCATAGAACCAACCTACCCTCTAACTTAAGAAGGAAGCATCTTTGCATGGATTATTTCATGTTCTAATTATTCAATGATGAATAGATAGATAGATGATTTATAGTATTTAATAAATCTCATTGTAATGACTAGCACTATAATATCCAACATGACACAGTGTGTACTTTAGCATAGCATATTTGTCATAGCATACAATCGTGATCCATATAGAAATGATGTTAAGCTACCAAGATAACACCTTCAAGCCACACCATCAATTCTTTATTAGCCACAATATCTAGCTAGTCTTTCCAATTTGGTCTTGGTTTATTTGACCCTTATTGATTCTCTCATTGTAAGCATACTTGTTATAAGTTAACAATGATTTTTTACAAGATAGTTTATTGGAGGAGTTAGTTTGAAATATTTACATTTTCATTTATTATCAATTTGTATTGTATCATTATATAATTTTTCATCCATCTTTATGCTTCTAGAGTGGAAAAAGTGGAGGAATCAACTCATAGGACCATTTTTACTTATGGGTCTCCATTTGGCAAAATTGGGGCGTGAAACCTTCTAGAAATAGTTTGAGGCATCAAATAGTGTTTTCTGGGGGGTACAAATTTTTCAGTTAAGCGTGCACACCCTACCACTATTCTACACATATATACCTTTCCAATGACATAAGTATCACCTCAAATGGATTCCATATGCAAAAATTATGCCACCCATAATTTGAACTTTTTATCTTGAGCACCATGATTTGAGAAGATTCAATGTTAGCCCCATTATTCATGGAAAAGGGGATAGAAATGTGATCATGATGAACAAGACTATAGAAGATTCAATATTGTAACTCTATTTAAGATTTTAAAAAGTCAAGCTTAACAATCGCAGGATATTGGGTTGTGTTATAACCAGACCACTATGAGGAAACGAGGTTCCATTCTATTCGAGTGCATTTTGTTTCATAGATGAGGAGAGTAGCCAAGATTGAATGGGGAGAGAGAAAAGTGAGAGGGTTTGTGAATTGTAGCATCCCACGGACCATGTGCCTTACTTGTTTGTATTTTCATCCATTTCCCTTCAAATAAAGAGAGAGCAGAGTAGCCACACCTTCTAACTAGGTTTTCTCCCGAAAGGATTTTCTAGGTCATATTTTGTGTTATTATGGTTTGTGAGTGATTATTATATTTATTTTCTATTTTGTACATAATTATAATTTTCATTCATACAAAATAAACAATAATAAATAAATCTAGAAATATAAGGAGAAATCAACCCTCATAGTGTATATTTTGAATATTCTAATATATTTTAGCATATCTATTCTGACAAATTGTCCAATCGAATATCCACGATAATTTACAAATCATATTAATATCCTAGTAGGCTTATTTGAGTATATTGTGGGTAGTTCCAGCGGATCCATATAAGTTAATAAGAAATCCACAAAACCCCAATCATGGCTGACAAATCTATGAATAACACTCAAGATCATGCAGATGAGAGGTTTGTGCAGCTAGAGGCACAAGTTGTAGATATAAATCATATTTTGAGCCTCCTCATGCTGGCCCTAACCAATAAGCTTTGTCTATTTAGAGAAGATGGGGGTTCGAATGAAAAATTAAAATTAAAGTGGAGATTTGCAAACATGGAAGAACTAGAGAGGGAGTCTATGAAAAAACCTAGAAACAATCAACTCAGTTCAAGTGCCATATCCCTATCCAAAATGAAGGTGAGAATCAATGTCAAGTTGTATCAAGGTGATATTGATGCTTAAGTCATTAGTTGCATCAATTAGAAATTTATTTTAGTGTTCATCATATAGAGGAAGAACAAAAGATTTTTTTTTACTCAGCTGAAATTAGAGGGTCACACCCCAACGTAGTGGGAAATACACACAAAGACATTGAATTAGGAGGAAGATCCTCTAGTGACTAAGTGGGAGCATTTAAAAATCCTCATAAAGTCACAATTTTATCATATCAGGTTGGTAGAGGACCAATGGATTTAGTGGCACTACTTAAGCTAGACACAGGGGCAGAGTGTACAAGAGTACATCACAAAATTTTGAAAGATGACCATAACGTTGTAGGTTTTAACCCTGTATAGAAATTACCTGTGAACAAATTCTTAAAACAAAAAAAAAAAAAACAATGGAGAGAACATAAAATATACATAGATATTTTCTCCTAGAACCGAAATAGGGAAAACCATATTGACTTTTCATTATATTTCTTTCAATGTTACAATACATATATACACACCAAAGCATCCATAAACCCCAATCCATTAACCCTGGATTAGAACATAATCATAGTTCCCTTGACCAGATCTACAAAATACCATGGGAAAAATCATCATGCCCAAAACCCCCTATGACCCCCTCGCTACCCCAACGCAATGTAACAACACCTAAGACTAGTCATTGAAATAAAATAACACTTACCCAATAAATACCAAGACTCTCCCCAAAGAACCTAGACCTAGTCCTCAAGTATCTGGTGGGTATACATCACCATCTGCAAAAGAAAGTGATTTTTTTCAAGCGCTATTGGTGGATGAGGATCACATACATGCTCCTTACCTAGAGAACATACACCAAAAGAAAAGTAAATCAAATGGGTCAAAGAAAAAATATCACCAAGAAGCTTCCAAGGAGGGGAAGAAGAAGTAGAAAGGGATAAAGTACAAAAATATGGCAACTACAACACACTAGTGCAAATATCCTGATGATCACTGTGAATAATTCTAACATGTGAGGGTCATACAAACAAGAAGTGTTGGAAGTTGCATCCAGAGCTCAACCCACAGAAAAAGAAGAAGATACTAAGAAGAAAATATCATGGCCATAGATTCGAGTAATCAAGTGGAAAGAAACTCAAACATGGATGAGAATATTTTGTTTACATTAGTGCAAAATGGAGTGAATTATGTAGCCTTCAGAAATAGGAAGAGTGAAAATACCGTACCCTTCCATTTAAAAATATTGGTCAAGAAGAAAAATATTGATGCTTTGTTCGACTCGGGATCACAAACAAATATCATTACAACAAAGTTGGTCAACAAACTGGGATTGGAATTTCATGATCATTTAATCCCATATCCTTTAGGATAGGTAAATAAGGATGTGGTAATAAAGACAACCAAACAATTAGAAATCATATTTCCTATCAGTGCTAATTCTTTTAATGAAATAGAACTAGATGTAATTCCCCTTAATGTATGTGGAATAGTGGTTGGAAGTCCCTATATATACATGTGAGATGAAAGCATCATGTAGAGAGCCAACCAATACCACCTCATCAAGGATGGAAAATCCTTCACCATCAACATGCTTAAGGGGAAGTCCAAATTTTCACTGATAATTGCCTACCAAGCCAAGAAACTGATAAGTTCCAGTAAAAAGTATGTTTTACTATTTTTAAGGGAAAATTGGTCTATAAACGAGTCAATGAGAGAAAATTCATCCCTAGAGGGGTGTACTAAGGAATATAAACAACAACTAGAAAAGTCATTACAGGCATATAGGGGTGTGTTCCAAATCCTAAAGGGTTACTTTCCAAGAGGGAACTAGAATAAGAGATCAAGTTGTTACCAGATTCCCCATTGCCAAACATTAGGTTGTACAAGAAATCCTTTGTAGAGGCAAGTGAGGTGAAGAAGTAGTTACAACAACTACTAGAATAGGGCATCATTCAACCAAGTACCTCTCTATGTGAGTCACCCATCATCATTGCGCCAAAGAAGGATGGGACTTGGAAGATGTGTATTGATTACAGGGCATTAAACAAAATTACACTCAAGAACATATACCCCTTGCCCGAGATAAACGATCTACTAGATTAGTTGTAGCAAGCCAAATACCTCATCAAGTTAAACGCGAAGTTTGAATATCACCATGTTGGAGTCAGAGAAGAAGATACCAAGAAAACCACCTTAAAAACTAAGCAAGGTTTATATGAGTAGTTAGTCATGTTGTTTGGCTAATGCAAAGGACCAACTACGTTTATGAGATTAATGAATGGCATATTGTTCCCTTTTATAAATTCATTTTTTATCATATATTTGGATGATATACTAGTATACAATGCTACCTAAAAGGAGAACATTTCACATTTGATGTAGGTGTTAGAGACATTAAAGAAGCATTATCTGCTAGCAAATATCAATAAGTGTGAATTTTCTCAACAGGTTTTGGTGTATATGGGGTTTGTGATAGGTGGAGGAGAGTTGAAGATATATCTTGCTAAGATGGAGGCCATCGTGAAATGGTCTATGACTATTATTTTCTATGAGGTTAGAATTTTCATTGGGTCAACATAGTACCTGAGGAAATTCATAGCCTTATTTTTAGTAGTAGATACACCACTCCATGTTGTAACAAAGAGTGGCAAGAGTTTTAAGTGGGGAATTGGTCAGCAAAGGGTCTTTGAAGAGACACAAAAGAAGATCACTCAAGCACCAATTCTAGCATTATTGAACTTGTAGTAGGCCTTTGAAGTCTAGCCATATGTGAGTGAGTATGTTATGGGAGCAGTGTTCATGCAAGGAGGAAGGCTTGTATACTACCATTCTAAAGTATTTCAAGGGTTAGTTCTCAACCACTCTACCTACAAAAAGGATCCCTATTCCCTAGTGCAACAATGGAGAAGTGGAAACACTATCTAATGGAAAAGGAGACAATAATCCACATAGATCACCAATCATTATATTACTTGCAAGATTAGAGTAAACTACAATAGACCAGGAATTATAAGTGGATGGGGTTTCTAAAACAATTTCATTTATTGATTGAGTACAAGAAGGGAAACATGAACAAGGTGGTTGACATGCTTTCAAGGCCACCCACATCAAAGATAAAATCTTTGGGAACTCTTATGCACATGGAGTGTTTTACCCATGATGCATATAAAGAAGCATATGTAGAGAAAGGGGACTTCAAGGAGGTGTTTCAACAGTTTCAAAGCTAGAGACATGTGTTCAATGGTGACAACATAGTTAACTACCATCTCCATAATGGATTTCTCTATAGGTTACAAATTATGTGTTCCAAAAGTTGAGCGATTGAAACTAATAAAGAGGCTCTCATGTCTAAGGTTGCAAGGCATTTTGGTGTAGGGAAGATAGTGTCCAACTTGCAAAGGTATGTATACTAATACAAGATGCAAGAAGAGGTAGCTAGATTCATAAGAGGTGCATGTTTTGTTGTACCAGAAAGCCTAATAACAAGATACAAAGTCTATATTATTGCTTGCCTATACCTACTCGTCCTTGGAAATGAATTTTGATGGACTTTGTGGGAGTTTTACCAACAAGTAGGAAGGGACTTGACCACCTATTTATGGTAGTTGACAAGTTTAAAAAGATGTTTCTTCTAATGCCCTATAAAAATACCATAAATAGGCAAGAAGTAGTGAAGTTGTTCTTTGGATAGGTCTAGGTGCACTTTGGAATATCGAGAAGTATTGTTTTAGATAGGGACACAAGATTTCTCGGTGCATTTTGGACTACATTGTAGGAGAATATGGACACTAAGTTAAATAGGTATACAAAATTCCATCCATAGATTGATCGTAAATAGAATTAGTCAACAAGACTTTGGTGCAACTTTTGAGGGGATACAATCAGAAGCATCTAAAAATATGGGATGAAAATATGGTATATATACTACACTCTTATAACATAGTAGTCCAAAATTCTAGTAGTAAGCTCCCATTTGAAACTTTTTTGCATATTTACCACCTTCATTTTTGTATATTGCATATGGACAAAAAGGAGGAGTGAGGGAGAATATTACAGGGGATACCTTAAGGGCAGAAAAAAATGTTAAGACGATCGGGCATATCCATCTACATATGTTAGAAACTGCAAAAAATCATAGGAAAATACAAGGCCATGCATTATTAATACAAGACACATTTTTCATTCATGGTGGAAGACAATGGTTACAGTTGAATAAGGAGAGGTAATAGGGTCTTGGTAAGAAAATCGAGGCTTTGTGATATGGCCCCTTTAAGATACTGGAGAAGGTGGGAGATAAAACCTATAGACTTAGTGCAACCCCATACATGCACATTTACTAAATGGTGAATGTAGAGAATCTAAAACTCTACGAGCCTTCCATGCCAGATTAAGAAGAGGAATAGGTACTATTCTTTGTAGAGGACTTCGCATTATATGCTTACGCAAAGTTGAGATAGGATATAGTGTTGCAGAAGAGGACCATAACTAGAAGACAGGGGCAATTATACCTTTGGCATATTAAGTTGAAGGACAACTTCCAGGAAAAGTTAAATGGTACATCCCAAAGAATATGGAGGAAAAAATTCCTCACCTCATTAAGTAGAAGATTTTGGGGACTAGAATCCTCCCAAAATGGGGAAGTGTGATCCATATTAGATAATTATATTATTTTTCATCCACATTTATGCTTTCAAAGTGGAAAAAGTGGAGGAATCAACTCACAGGACCATTTTCTCCTCTTGTCTCATGTGCACAATAAGTTTTCTATGTTAAACTACAATTTATGCATGTAATTCTTTAACACATATATAAGCAAAAGATTTTGGATCAAGTAGTATCAGAGCATGTCTTTTTAGATGTGAATTGCATGTTTTTATGCTAATAAGAAATAGGCTCTGAAGAGGCAAAGGGAAACTAAAGCCTTTCGATCCCGAAGCAGGGTGTGCACATTGAAGGAGAAACATGGCAGATGAAGAGACTCGTCATGAAGAGGAGCACAATTTCCACAAAACCTTCTATACAATGGCAGAAAATGTTAGTCAGTTGCTCTCAAGGCTGGAGAAAGCAGAAGAGAGAAATGTAGAAGAACAAGGTTTAGTGCATGGAAATGGTGAATAAGAACCCCCTCATTCTCCTTCCACGAGTGAAAGTTCTTCTTCCTCTCATCACCATCATCATAGAAATTCAAGGGATGCATCTAAGAAACCTTTCTTTAAATTAGATGTCAAATTTGATCTTCCCATGTTTAACGGTGAAAGTAATGTAGAAAAGCTTAGTAATTGGATTAGGCAGATTGAAATCTATTGCAGGATTCAGTAGATCGAAGAGGACAAGGAAAAGATTTAGCTGGCCTCTCTTCAGCTGAGTAGCACTGCTCTCGTTTGGTGGGAGAGAAAATTGCGAAGCAGTAAGAGTGTGGGTAATATTCTTTCCTCATGGCCTAGTTTCATTTCTGCATTAAAGGAACAATTTTATACCTTGGGTTATAAACAAAAAGCCTTAATGGATTGGCAATACTTAAGGCAAGGCAGAGGTTAGGATGTTCAAAGCTTTACAGAGGAATTTAGAAAACATGCACTTAATTTGGGAATTGCACTTGACTCACCTAAAGTAGTAACTAAGTATATTGGATCATTACATAGTTACCTTAGACATTCATTATTATTGTTTTAATGAACTACTATTGACTCGGCTAGTGTAAAGGCCATCCACCTTGAGAACAGGGGAAAAAATGAAAGAGATGATCATTTCAAGAAACCACCTTTCAAACCTCCAAATGGAAAACCCAAAGTGAAAAAGGAAAGGAAAAGAGGATGGCATCAACCAAGAAAGATGAAGGAGAAAGACCTTATTTCACTCACTGCAAAAAGGAAGGTCATGACGATGATCATTGTTGGAAATTGTACCCGGAAAAGAGACCAAAGAAGTATGGAGGAAAAGGAAAGTAGAAGACAATGGAAAATGTGCAGCAAGACCTTGGATTCAATTCCAGAGATGAAGCATTGATCACAGCAGTAGGAACAAAAGGTACTCTTACACCTCATGTTAATTCTGAATCACATGAAGGCACTAGTTCAATAGATGAGTCTCTTCCTAATGAGAAAAAGAGAATTGAGCTATTTCATATTAGAGTTATCATAAATCATACAAAAGTGGAAACTCTATTTGATACCAGATCCCAAGCAAACTTAATTTTAGAGTCCTTGGTAAAGAAGCTAGGCTCAGAAACCAAAGCACATCCAAAACCTTACCCACTTGGATGGATACATGATAAAGAAAAATTGAATGTAACTAACCAGTGCAAGGTTAAATTTTTTATTGCTTCTAAGTTGGTGGATGAGGTAAAACTTGATGTGATACCATTGGATAATTGTGGCATGGTGTTAGGGAGTCCATATCTATATGATAGAAAGGCAATCTTATTCCGTCATGAAAACAAATACCAATTCACAAAAGATGGGGTAGAATATATTGTAAGGGCTCATCAAACTAAAATCAATTCCAGCCTTGTAAGTGTAGGACAAATGAAGAGGTTGGTGAATTCCAGTAAGGGTTGCATGCTTATGGTTGTAATGGGAAAAGATGCAGAATTATCCAATGCTTTCCAGGGTTTCTATCATGTGCATAAAAAGGAATTATGTGAATTAATTTCTAACTATGATGAGATGTTTCAGGAACCAAGGGGATTACCTCCGAAGAGGGAAATCCAACATGAGATCCATTTGCAACATGACGCTCCTTTACCAAATATTGGCATGTACAGGATGTCGACCATTGAGATGGAGGAGACAAAAAATAGGTGTAGGAACTATTGAACCAAGTGGTCATCAGACCAAGCACTTCTCCATGCGGCTCACCGATTGTCTTAGTGATGAAGAAAGATGGCACATGGAGGATGTGCATGGATTATCAAGCAATAAACAAAATCACGGTGAAAAATTGTTACCATCTTCCCCGCATTGATGACTTACTAGATCAGTTAAAGAATGCTATCTATTTCACCAAATTGGATTTGTGTAGTGCTTATCACCAGTTCCAAATTGCAGAGTAGGATGTGTGGAAAACTTCCTTCAAGACCAAACGGGGGTTGTTCAAATGGATGGTGATGCCATTCGGACTTTGCAATGCTCCAGTCACTTTCATGAGGGTCATGAATGATCTCTTTAGGCCCTTCATTGATGAATTTGTTCTTATATATCTAGATGATATTCTTATCTTTAGTAAAAGTTGCAATGAACATGTATGCCATGTGAAGAAAGTGCTTGATGTATTGAAAAAGGAAAAACTTTATGTAAAATTGTAAAAGTGTGAGTTTGGGAAAACCTCTTTGGTTTACCTAGGTCATATTGTTGGTCATGGTCAGCTAAAAATTGATCCTTCTAAAGTTGAAGCAATTGTAAATTGGCCTGCCTACTAGTGTAACCGAGGTTCGTAGCTTTTTGGGTGCAATATAGTATTGGAGGAGATTTATTGCCAATTTCTCTATTATTGCAGTGCCTTTACACACATTGACAAGTGTAAAGAAAGTCTTTCAATGGGTAGGAAAGCGGCGTAAGTCCTTTGAAACATTGAAAGAAAAGATCAAAATTGCACCAGTCTTGGCCTTACTAGAGCTCCAATAGCCATTCGAGATTGAGAAAGATGCCAATGGATATGCCAAGGGAGCTATACTGATGCAGCAAAAGAAGTTGATATGTTACCATTCATAGAAATTCTCTTAGGTTGTGATAAACTATCCCACCTATGACAAGGAGTTATGTGCCTTGGTCCAGAGTGTGAAAAAGTGGAAACACTACCTGATCGGCAAGGAGACCATCATCCATATGGGTCATCAGCCCTTGCAGTATCTTCAGTCACAAACCAAGTTGCAGCAATCTCATAATTTCAGGTGGATGGGTTTTCTTCAGCATTTTCATTTGGTAATAAGTATAAGAAGGGCACTAGCAAAAAAGTGGCCAATATGCTATCTCGCCCTCCTATTTCTGCTTCTGTTATTTTTCATAATTCTTCATTATATTTTGAAAGTTATGCTGAACAATATGCTAATGATGATGAATTTGAGATTTATACAAAACTAACCCATGGTTCATAGGTGGACAATTATCACTTACAGGGGAAACTGTTGTATCACCTTAGCAAATTGTTCATACCCACAGGAGAAAGGGTACATGTAATCCAGGAGGCCCACACCTCCCTTGTGTCTGGTCATTTTGGTGTTGAAAAAACTTTGTGTCATGTACAAAGATTTTGTTTTTGGCCTCATATGAAGAACATTGTGACACGCTATGTAAAGGGATGTGTGATGTTGTTGCGGGATTTTATCCCCTAAGGCTCTTGGGTGGAACCCTAGCAGACTGAAAGTTGTCTAAATCAAGAAACATGCACACACATAGACATTATGCTAGAAAAAGATATTTCTAAGGTGAGAAGGACGTACCTTAGGTCCTACGTTTGGGTAGTTCCTCAAGGGTGCAAACCCTTCTTCACGTCCCTTCCGCTCCTTTGCCCTGCAAAAACAACAATTCCAAGGAATGCAGCAGTATATGGACAAAGATTAAAAAATCATCTTTATGTTATACAAGAAAGGTGTTAGTTATAAACATTTAGACATCCATTCATACATGAAATTCAAACATGAACATCATTAACACAAAGAAAGAAGCATATCGGGAACAAGACGTGTTTCTTTATTAGACAAATAGAATAGTACAAAAAAGAGCAATATCACCTGAACCACTTCTGCAAGCTCAAAGCTCAACCTCCTTCTGGATCCATCCCGCCTCAAGCCTCTAGTAAGTCTCCTTCCAATACTCACTCCAAGATGTCATAACTAAGGGATGAACATCCAATCACAAGGAAACAAGGGTTTCCTGTACAAAATGGGGAAAGTGCAGAAGGCACAAGGGTCTTCAGACCTGATCAGGGGGAAATCTCAGTATAATAACCTTTCTCTATATTCTCTCCTCCTTTTGGCCTTCCCTTTGGTGTTTTTATACCAACTCCAAGGTAGTTTTTTAGTTAGGAATTGGTTGAGGACAGTTGAGGCCACGGGCACTAACAGGTGATCAGCAGGTGAAACCCGCGATCTCCGCCCGAAAATACGGAATTTTTATATTTTTTAAGTGTTTTAATACATATACGCGGGTTAGCTATGTATAACCCGCGTATACACGCGTTTAACTCAGGGCAATGTCGCGTACAGGGAATAAAACACTGTTTTTTAGATATATGACCAGGTCTGGAAGGAGGGGTTGCCCTAGGC
>APFE030098613.1:0-16050 GCA_000404065.3 Pinus taeda
ATTTGGCGTTTCATCTTCTAAGGGTCGGTTTTGGAATGTGAAGGGTTTTCCATTGTTTCTCAATAATAAATAGGCCTTCGAGCTTCATTGTAACACAAGTTCGGAACAGTTCAGAGGCATATAGCCACACATCTCTTCTCAGAGATAAGCTGCCATCGCCCTAGCTGGTTTATTTCCATTTTTGGTTGTAAGCATATTTCAATATTTTCCATTAATGAAATGAAGTATTATGTCCACTGCATCTTTGTGTATATGGTTATCTCTGTAATTTGTTGCGTTCTTGTTTAAGTCTGGATCATTATTTCCTTGGTTCCTGTAAACCTTTCTGCTTCGCGTAGCCCTGAATATCAAGGTAAGCACATAACCCGCTTTTCGCAAAACAACATTTTAATCCAAGTATTCAAAGATTTTACGTACTTACCTCGCGATCCTTTGAGAAAGCATCACTCTGCCTCGCTATAACTAACTGAGGTGTTGACTGCGAACTCAGTAAAAAATCCCCCTATAATGCGATCGAGCCAATGATCAACGATGCGCAGAATCTTATCCTCCGATGCTTCCAACCTTCGCACTAGCTCTGGGGTCCACACAATAGGACCGTTAAGTTTCCACCTTCCTTGGCTATCTTCTAGCTTCGCGATCCACTCGTATAGCTCAGTAGGGAAGGATGCAAAAAATCTTTCATGGATCTCCGTATACAGGTAGCTATCTAACCATTGTTCTTTTGATAGTCACGGGTTTCTTTTTTCCTGCACCGCGAACTCGTGAATTCTTCTGTCAAACTAGCCTTCAATTTCTTTCTTAGTTGGATTCCAATGATACGACATCACACATCTCTTATGTATATTCCGGTCTCGAAAAAAGAACCATTTGTTGGCTTGAGGGGGCCTAACCCAGGTTCAGCATTAGTTTAGCCAAACAAATCCCTACACTACTGGCCCTTTCGGCATCAGTCTGTGGAGCGCGGACTGAAGTCTCACCCGAATCAATATGGAGGGATGCTAGAACCAAGTTTCCACACCCTTGAGATGGTTGTGATGTCGGTTTATTCCAACTGTACCTGCCTTCATGCAGGTTGCTTCATGCTCTGCTCCACCCTTCCATACCTTCACGATATGTTACAATCAGCTTTTGCGCAATCCTAACTAGGGGTTGAAGTCCTTTCGCGCTGCTAGGGCAACGAACTGCGATATCTCCCAAACTAGGCTAAGTATCTTACTTATCTTATTAACAAATCTTAGTTAGCCTCACGTAAATAGATGTTCTTACTTGTGTTTACTTAACCAATACAATTATACACATTCATGCATCATATAAGCATTAGAAGTGAAATTCATACCCGATATAATAGATGCATAAATAGGAAATAATTATGCAAAAGTGGTAGAAAACTTCTCTTTATTAATACTTCCAGATGACTACAGACTCGACTTGCCCTGCACACTCAGCAGCAGGGGTCCGTGCACTCAGTTGTAGACTATTAGGCCTCTGCGCACTCAGCTGCAGAGCCTCTACCTACACTACGACCCAAAACTTAGACTTACACTTCGGAGCTATCTCGCATACATCTTCATTACTTCGACATTGTGTATTTTTCTTTTCAAACTACTTAGAGCTTAGCTTTATTTATACAATCGCATGGTTTGCAAACCATGGCTAGATCTTCTACAGCTGACATCAAATTATCAAAATAAAGGTGGACAACCCTATGACTCTTTAACAACTACACACTCCACGCCCACAAAATGCAAAGTCTTTACATTGGAATTACAAAATTGGACCGAAATCTGGGCTTTAAGCCCCAAAACTGCCCTTGGGGGATCCTGCGCCCAACACAAGGTTAATGCTCCCCCTGAACCTGTGCTACCTGTTCACTGTGAACAAATTATTCATCAAATCATCTTCATCAATCAAATAAATATCAATGAGAAAAACATAACTCAATGCCATATCATTAGAATGTACCCATCAACACCAAACTAAGAAAAATCAAATCATAGATGCCAATAGCATGTCAGAGGCTAATCTTGAGTCTCGCTCACTATTTTTCTATCAGAGAAAAACATATGCGACTGTCTGCAAAGAAACTCGCATATATAAGTGACTATACTTCGTGAAACCCACGTAAAGAAAACAACCTTTTGAATTTTCACTCGTAAACTGAGCATATTAGATTAACAAAAAAATGAGGCGGAGACAACTCCCAGTTTCTGTTTGAGATATTCAAATGCTTCTCTGGGAAGAGATTTAGTAAATATATCATAAACTTATTCTTTGGAGGGAACATACTCCAATTTAACCTTTTTCTCAAGCACTTGTTCTTGTAGTAAGTGATACGTAATTGGAATATGCTTGGTCTTAGAGTGCATAATAGGATTTTTTGAAATACTAATAGCACTTGTATTATCACATAGGATGGAGATGGGTGGAGAACATTTGATTTGCATATCTTGTAATGTTTGCATCATCCAGAGAAGTTGTGTGCAACAAGATGCAACAACCGCATATTCTGCTTCCGTTGTAGATAGGGCAATGGAACTTTGTTTCTTTTTGAGCCAAGATACCAATCAGGGCCCCATGTAAAATGCACCTCCACTAGCGCTTTTCCAATCATCAACATTTCTAGCCGAATCTGCATCTGTGTATGCATGAAGGGTAATATTTGCATCTTTAGGATACCATAGAACAAAGTCTTGGGTTCCTTGGAGATATTTGAATATTCTCTTTACTACCTGAAGATGTGATTCCTTTGGATTGGCTTGGAAACATCCAACAATCCTAACTACATGCATGATATCTGGTCCAGTACCTATTCGATAAAGAAAACTTCCAATCATAGACCTGTACTCTGGTTGGTTTACTGTGGGAAAATCATCATTAGAACTGAGGCTACATCCTGTCATCATGGGAGTACATACAGGTTTGTAATATTCCATCCCATACTTCTTTAGAATCTGCTTAAGATATTTTCTTTGTGAGAGAAAGATATTATCTTTTTCTTGTTGCACTTGTAGACCAAGAAAATAGGTTAGTTCCCCAAGTAAAGACATTTCAAATTCTTGCTGCATAACAGAAACAAAGTTTTGACTCATAAATTATTCATTATTGCCAAAGATGATATCATCAACATAAACAACAATAATTATTAGTTTATCATCCTCAATTTTTGTGTACAAGTTGTTGTCTGCAGATCCTTTTGTGAAACCTTGTTGTTGAATATATTTGTCAAGATGACAATACCATGCCCGCAGAGCTTGTTTTAGCCCATATAAAGCCTTTTTGAGTTTGCATACAATGTTTTCATCATTCCCTAAAATGAATCCTTCTCGTTGTTCAATATATACTTCTTCTTCTATATCTCCATTAAGGAAAGTATATTTTTACATCCATTTGATAAACTTTGAAATGTCGAAAACTTGATAAAGTAAGGAACATTCTTATGGCTTCAAGTCTGGCTACTGGTGCAAATGTTTCTTCAAAGCCTATACCTTCTTGTTGAGCATAACCTTTACAAACAAGTATAGATTTGTTCCTAATGACCTCTCCATTTTCATTCAACTTAATTTTGAATATCCATTTTGTCCCAATAACCTTTTTATCACGAGGCCTTGGAACCAATTCCCAAGTATCATTCTTTTCAATTTGATCAAGTTCTTCATTCATGGCCTTAACCCCAAATTCATCTTTACTAGTTGTGTTTACATTTTGTGGTTCAATGGTGGATAATAAAGCTAGATAACTAGGAGATCCTACAATGGTTCTTCTCGTTTGTACCCTAGATTTCTTTTCTCCTAGAATTTGAGTTTCTGGATGATTATTTTGAACAAACTTGGATGGAGCCTTTTCTTTTTCTGATGTGTCTTCCTTTGCTACTTCATTAGTTTCTTATTCTATATCATTGTGATTTGAGGTGGGAAAGCATTCATCATCATCACCCTCTTGTTTTGATGTTACCTTTTTTGGATCTGTGCATGCTTCATCAATCACAACATCAATGCATTCAACAATTTTCTGAAGTCTCTTATTGTAACATTTGTATCCTTTGCTTCTAGATGAGTAACCAAGAAGTATTCCTTCATCTACTCTAGCTTCAAACTTACCAAGTTTTTCATAATTATTTTTGATGAAACATTTTCTTCCAAAAACTCTAAAATGCTTTACAGTGGGAAGCTTACCATACCAAAGTTCATACAAATTTTTATCACTATTCACATGAACATGAGCCTTGTTGAGAATATTTATTGCGGTATGTGCAACTTCACCCTAGAAGGTATCAGGAGTTCTAGACTCATCAAGCATAGCACGATCTATTTGTTGAATAGTTCTATTCATTTTTTTTCCATGCCATTTTGTTGAGGAGTTTTAGCTACACAAAATTGTCTTTTATGCCACGTTGTTCACATAAATCAAAGAATTTATCTGATAGGTATTCTCCTCCTCGGTTAGATATGAGACATTTTATTTTTATATCTGACTCATTTTCAACTAATGATTTGAAGACTTTGAATTTATCAAATGATTCATCTTTGTGTTTCAATAAACTGATCCTGCACATTCTAGAAAAGTCATATATGAATAAGATATAATATTGTTCTCCACGAGGTGAATTTTTTGTTACTAGTCCACATAAATCAGTATGTATAAGTTCAAGAGGCTTACTTTCTGATCCTTCTTTGGCATTGAATTGAACTCTGGTTTGCTTACCGAATTGACATGACTTACATATGATACTTTCTGGTAGGGTGATGTTGGGTAGATCACGAACTGCTTTGAGCCTCCTTGATTTCCTTATTTGAGAGAAGCTTAGATGTCCCAACCTTCTTTTCCGTAACTAGTTTTCCTTTGCCTTGCCTAGGTAACATTGTTCTTGGCCACTGTTCAATATATACAAATTTCTAGAGGTTCTTGTTCCTTTTATTATGGTCTTTCCTATGTCAAGTTCACGAACCACACATTCTTTTGATCGGAATACCACCTCATTTCCTTTATCACACATTTGGCTAACACTTAATAAATTATTCTTAAATCCATCAACATACATAACATTAACAAATTTAACTTTTCTTTTAGAAAAAATAACCTTTACCCTTAATGACAGCAGGTGAGTCATTTCCAAAAGTGACATTATTTTCTTTCTCTAAAGAATTGTATGAAATAAGTTTATCTTTCTCACCTGTCATGTGTTTTGAGCATCTACTATCAATATACGATTGATTTTATTGTCCTTCTGCATACAATGCTATGCCACATCTTTCAAATTGTAACTCCTTCCTTTTCCATACCTTAGAATTTGTTGATATTTTCTCTTTTTGAGATGTTGGCTGTAATTTTCTCTTGCATTAAGATTCTTCATCTCCAAAGTTATTGCAAAATGAGCATTCAATTTCATCTTTAAGAGGTGAGAAGTTATTATAAGTGTTCTTCTTGACTCATGTCTTATTCCTTTGTTTTATTTCTTCTCTAGTCATGATGGTTTTGTATGTAGCACATTGAGTAGCCTTATGACCAAAATTATGACACGAGAAACATTGTCCATTAAAGAAGAAATTTATGTGATCATAGAATCTTCGATGTTGTTTACCTTTTGAATGGTGCTTATGTTTTTGTTCATCCTTGGATTAGAGTGAACACGATTTACCTATGGAATGTCTTTATTCTTTTGTCAAGGACTAAAGCTTTGCTGACTAGTTTTTGTTGCATTTAGATAGCTTCCGGTGGTGGCCGGAGACTTTTCTGTTTGAGATGTTTCTCCATTGTATCCAAGACCTGTCTTCATAAGAGGAGAACGTTGCACCTTGATAATTTCATCTAAGGTTTCATATCCTTTAGCAAATCTAAGATTCAGAGTTTTTATTTTCTCAAGTTCCTTTCTTAGACTTACTACTTCACATTCTAACTTCTCATTATGCTTTTCCTTTTCTATGAGTTGATGCTTCAATGTATCTAAGGCTATTTTGTTTTCTTCCAAAAAAAAATTGAGTCAAGTAATTTCTTCAAAGAAATCTTTTTCCTCTAAATCATCCACAAATTTATCATTAGACTCA
Source organism: Pinus taeda (assembly GCA_000404065.3). Classification (NCBI taxonomy): domain Eukaryota; kingdom Viridiplantae; phylum Streptophyta; class Pinopsida; order Pinales; family Pinaceae; genus Pinus; species Pinus taeda. The sequence continues at coordinate 6,045 of APFE030098613.1, forward strand.
TTACTATTTTTCTCAAAATCCATGAGTAATTTAAGATCTTCATCAGATTCTCCTTCTTCACTATTTGACAAGCCATGAGTATAATAACATCTTCTATTGTCAAACCGTCTCCTATTACCTTTTGCAGTATCCTTTCCTTTGTCATGATTGTCTTTATGAGGACATTTAGCAACGTAATGACCAACTCTACCACAAGACAAACATTTGAAGGGAAGCTTACCTTTGAACCTTCCAATGCCTAGTTGAAATTTCTTTACAAAGTTCACTTCATCTTCTTCTGATATATATATATCCTGGTTCCTTGTGTTATTCCTTTTATTTTCCTTTTGCATATGCTTTAAATGTGACTTCTTTGACTTCTAAGGGACCTCCTTTCCTCATTTCAAAAGAAGACAAGATCTCGTGAAGTTGAACAACAATAAGAGTATGCAGATCCTACTTCTCTTCAATGGTAGACACTTTTGACTCAAATTTAGGAGTTAGAGATCTTAATATTTTCTCTACTAAAGTGGTGTCCTTTATTTCTTCACCCAGTTGTTTCATGCAATTTACAATATCATTTATACGTAGAAAGAAAATAGCAATACTTTCATCATTATGCATTCTTAGAATTTCATATTGAATTTTGAGAGTTTGGAGTTTAACACTTTTTACCTTGGTATCGCCTTCATAGCATTGAATGATTTTGTCCCATATTTATTTTGCTATGTTTAACTGCATAACTTTAACAAATTCTAATTCTTTTAGACTTCCCAATAATGCATTGACAACTTTGGCATTGTTTTCATACGTCTTCTTTTCTATTGCATCTATGGGAACTACAGCTAGATATTGGTAACCTTCTTCCACAATTGCCCAAACATTTGCTCCAAGGGACTGAAGATAGGATCGGGTTCTTGTCTTCCAATATATTAAATTATTTCCATTGAAAAGTTGTGATCTGATAGATGTTGTTCCGTCTTTATTTCTCATCTTGGGAGATCTTCCTTCAAGTGATCAAGCTTCTTTTGAAGGACTTGTTCTGATACTAATTGTTGGGGAAAAAAATTGTGGGGGGGGGGGCGGGGGGAGGAATCAATATTTAAAAAAATCACAATAATAATTTTCTTTTATGAAATATATACGCGACTTTACTGAATCAGACTTGCATATGTACGCGACTGTTGTAAAAGAAACTAGCGTTTTCTTAGTAAACTTGTAAAACGTCTAATTATTTATCTATTAAACTTAAATCAGAATGTAAGAGATTTATCAGGAATTTTATAAGAAGTAAGCAGGTGCAATAAGAACATAATAAAGTATCACACATAAGAAACACTCATGAACACCAGGATTTAAGGTGGAAACCCAATGTGGGAGAAAACCACCACTGCTGTTGTCTCAGTCTTCAAACTTATTAATATCAAAAACTTCTTATATTATTGTATTGGTGTAGACTCATGCTAGTACGCATCCACCCACATGCTGAAGGCTACAACCTTCACCCGTTCTCCAGCTCCTATGGGAAGGGAGCTCCAATCCCCTAATCTAATTACCAGCTACTACTGGCAGGAAGCTTCGACTTCCTCACTGAAGGCTCCAACCCTCAACAACATCCGTGGACAACATTTCAAAAATTTTCACACTGGATCCACCTACTTTAATACATCACAACTTGTATATCAACTGAAGCAAACACCAACTTAATTCAAGCATAATAGTGAGATCACTGTAACTAGAACATAGAACTGAACTCAGAATACTACATCAACACACATAATCAACTGCAACCCTCATCATTCATATGCCAACATGTATACGCTACTTCACTTAAGGCAACCTTCATTTATACACGCTTTTCTGTAGAGAAACCTACGTACAGATCTCAATATACTAAAAACTTGTGGTTTTGAATCAAGCACAGAGTTGACTAGAGTTGTTCCGAAATATTCTATTAGCTTACAGAACCCTCATACAATTAGCAGCATTGATGTAGGAGCATTAAGCCTAAGGGAAATCATTGTAAATAGTAGATATAGGGGGTCATGCATTTTTAAAAATTAGTTTCCTAAGTTCCAAGTCAGAAAGGCATTGAAAATTATAGCGAAGGAGTGAGAATGAAGAATGAGAGGCCATGAATTCTCTTGTAAATATTTTATTTCTTAATTAATTATTCTCATATTTTTGTGTGCATATCCATCTGATTGATACATACTTCTCATCAAATTGCTTAACTTGAATTCTCATCAGATTGAATTCTGTTTGAAATAAATTGTGAGCATTGGCATAAGTGCCAATCCCTTTAAATTTGTGAGTTATAAAGTTACACTATATGTTGGGAAAAAAATTCTGCAGTAAATGGTAGAATATGAATTTGCCAGGAATGTGAAATTATAAGCTTCCGCACATGTGTTGAAAATTGCCGTGTCTTGAAGTGGAATTGGGCAATTATTTGAGGTGCATGCTTTTATATGCATGAGTGAAGAAAGATCCTGGTTATTGCAGGTCTACCCTGCATCAAGTGGTATCAGAGCTATAATAATTCTGTTTGAAGATTCAAGTTTTTAAGTTAAGTTAATTGCATGTGATGAATGAATGTTAGATTTTGGAACTAATGAATATTGTAGCAGAGAGTGCAGTGATAAAGCAGTCCAGCAAGGGATTCTAAGTGAATGTGGGAGAACCTAAAGATTCAACAGAGGTTGAATAAAGTTGCAGATGAGAGAAGCCTATAGGAGCAGTAGAGGATGCTCGAAAGGTTCCAGCAGAGGACCAATGATTACCAAAATACCAGATCCGGAGGGAAGGATTGGTGAAGTAAGTGGCATCAAGAGGGTTTGCTATACTAGAGGCTTCATGCAACTCATAGGTGAGGAACTCATGGCGAAGGAGATGACTACTTAAATTCATAAAGGAGAGAGCAGAGGTTTAGAAAGAGGCCACAGAAGAAAGAAGGAGAAATATGCCAAGGCAAATGGCATAAGACAGCAGTTGACTCCGGAAGAGTATGAGAAAGAGAAAGTTGAGATAGCAGTTCATCTTGAGCTATTGATGGAGTTGTTACAGGAAAATGTGAAAGACTAGAGACATGGTTTACTGATGAGGAAGAGAGTGAAGTGGCAGAGGCTACATCAGAAAAGAGATTTACACATGCAGTTAACAGAGGAGAAGATTATTGATGATTTCTTGAATTATTGGGTAGATCCAGATGAGCTGGATAATGTGAACTCTTGTGTTTGTATAGTTGACAATTGTGATGTGATTACAGGTGTTGAGAAGGATGTGCAATCTTGTGAAACTGTTACAGCACAATAGGAAGTTCTTATGGATGCAGAAGAAGAGAATCAGTCTGAAGCACAGATAAGGGAAGTAATAGTTGATACTGTTGAACATTTTGTGCAAACTGAAAGTTTATGTATGAATGCAGGTGATGATGATGTGCTTCGGCAATGCTACAGAGAAATTGCATTATTAGAATATTTTTTGGAGAATCCAGAGTATGATAGGGAGATTGCAGAAGAAAGATTTCAGTGGAGTGAACAAGAAGGAAAAGACATCATGGAAACAGATGGTATGAGAGGAAGACTAGTTGATAGTCTTAAGAATTATTTAGAGAATTCTTTGGGCAGAGAGAATCAGCATACTAATGTGCTGAATGAGATGGAGAATTCAGAACAGCATACTGAAATGCTGGCAGAGGGAAGTAAGGCACTGATGCCTTATATTTTTTTTTCTAACAATTGTTTTGTGAGTACAGGTCTTATTGAAGATGCTGGAGAAAATCTGTTAGACAAAGAAATTGAACTGATGAGGCGGATGATGATGAAAGTATCCTGGAAGAGGCCAGTAGCAGTGAAAAAAAGAGAAGCAGCAAAAGAAAGATAGCAGAAGATTGCGAGAGCATAGCCAGTAGAGTGATGCAGCATAAGATATGGAGACCTGGAGAAAAGCAGCAAGCAACAGCAGATGATGACTTGCAGAACAAATTGTGGGATCCAGGAAAACCAAGACCAGAAGACACATGATCAGGAGATCATGAATATTTTCTACCTTGGGAGTTTGATGCAGGAGCATTCAGCCTAAGGGAAATCATTGTAAATAGTAGATATAGGGGGTCATGCATTTTTAAAAATTAGTTTCCTAAGTTCCAAGTCAGTTTAATATTTAAGCTTTTAAGTGTGATTTAATTAGATATTCTCAAAATAAATAAATGAGAATATAGAAACTAGGAGAGCTTTTAGGCATAAAAGGTGGGATGTGGATCATGGTGATAAGGAAGCTTTTTATTTTTTATAGAACAGGAAAAGAATGGGAAAACCTAAGAGCTTGCCATATGTTGCATTGGGCCATGTAGAGTTACGAGCTAGATTGAAGTGATTTTTAGGATTTAGATCAGTGCAATGATTTTAATAAATTATGAGCCTTCAAAGGCATTGAAATCAGAGAGAGCGATGAGAATGAAGAATGAGAGGCCTATGCGAATAGGCATGAATTTCTTTGTAAATATTTTATTTCTTAATTAATTATTCTCATATTTTTGTGTGCATATCCATCTGATTGATACATACTTCTCATCAGATTGCTTAACTTGAATTCTCATCAGATTGAATTCTATTTGAAATAAATTGTGAGCATTGGCATAAGTGCCAATCCCTTTAAATTTGTGAGTTATAAAGTTACACTATATGTTGGGAAAAAAAAATTCTGCAGTAAATGGTAGAATATGAATTTGCCAGGAATGTGAAATTATAAGCTTCCGCACATGTGTTGAAAATTGTCGTGTGTTGAAGTGGAATTGGGCAATTATTTGAGGTGCATGCTTTTATATGCATGAGTGAAGAAAGATCCTGGTTATTGCAGGTCTACCCTGCATCAAGTGGTATCAGAGCAGGAATAGCTCTTTTTGAAGGTTCAAGTGTTTTTTGTTAAGTTAATTGCATGTGATGATTTTTGGGACTGATGAATATTGATTTACATGAATAGTGAAGAAATCTCAGCGAGAAGAAGGAGAAGTGAATGTGGCAGAAACTAAAGATTCAACAGAGGTTGAATAAAGTTGCAGATGAGAGAAGCCTACAGGAGTAGTGGAGGATGCTCAAAAGGTTCCAGCAGAGGACCAATGGTTACCAAAAGACCAGATCCGGAGGGAAGGATTGGTGAGGTAAGTGACAGCAAGAGAGTTTGTTGTGGTAGAGGCTTCATGCAACGCATAGCTGAAGAACTTATGGCGATGGAGAAGGCTACAAAAATTCATAAAGGAGACAGAGGAAGAGGTTCAGAGAAATGCCACAGAGGTGAGATGACTGCAGGAGTTCGAGAAAGAGAGATTGCAGAAATAAAGGCACAGTTACAGATACTGGAAGAACGGCTGCAGGACCAGGAAAAGCAGGAAGGAAAATGGCTCTTTCCACTGAAGGGAAAGAGAGTGATCTGGCGACAACTGTAGAGGAGGTTGAGGCAAATTCTCATTGCCTTGTTGAAAAAAGGACTTAGATTTCTTGTGCCAGAGATGAAGTTTGAAGAGTCCACATGCAGATATATTAAAAAGGAAGTGCTGAAGAAAGCAGTCAAGACTAAAAAGTCTTGTGGTTTTAACGCTGATGAGTTGTGTATGTTTGCAGGTGCAGAGGAGGTTTCCATTGATGAAACAGAAGAGGACAAAATCATTGATGATTTCTTGAGTTATTGGCTAAATCCAGATCAGCTGGCTAATGTAAAACCATGTATTTTTGTAGCTGACAATTGTGATGTGATGACAGGTTTTACTGAGGAGGATGTGCCATCTTATGAAACTGTTACAGCACAAGAAGAAGTTCTTATGGATGCAGAAGAAGGGAATCAGTCTGAAGCGCAGATAAGGGAGGTAACAGTTGATACTGTTGAAAATTTTGTGCAAACTGAGAGTTTATATGCAGGTGATGAGATGGTAACAACAGAAAGCTGGGATTGTGAAAGTATTGAAAATTGCACAGAAATCTTTTCAAAAGAAATGACAGGTTTATGGCAGGAGTTAAATGTTCTGGAGAAGAGACTAGAAGTACAGAGGATAAGAATTCAGAATATAAAGGCAGAGATGAATGAAAATAAAGAGGTTCCAGAATACAGATGCATTCTCGGAGAAGATGTTGCAGAGGGACAGGAAGTTTGGGAGGCAGCAACATCCATAGTGACAGCTCAGACAACAGTGATGGCAGCACAAGAGGCACTGAGGCCTTATGATTTTTATTCTAACAACTGTTTTGTGAATACAGGTTTTATTGAGGATGCTGGAGAAAGTCTATTAGACAAAGAAATTAAAATGATGATGCGGAGGATGATGAAGGAATCTCGGAAAAGACCAGCAAGGAAGAGAAGCAGCAGACGCAACAACAAAAGGAAGACAGCGGAAGACTGCAAGAGGGCAGCTAGTGGAGCAAAGCAACATAAGGTGTGGAGACCTGGAGAAGAACAAGAGACAAAAGCAGCGGCAAATGGAAACTTGCAGCACAAAGTATGGGATCCAGGCACATGATCAGGAGATCATGATTAATTTTAAGGTTGGGTGTATGATGCAGGAGCATCTAGAACATTTCCATTTGTAAATATGGAATAAAATGGGGATAGAGTTTCTATGTCTTTTTAGTTAAAATTAGGATGAAAAATAGGGAATAAAGCTTTCAGCTTTAAGTCATTGTGTAAAAAAAAGGAAAAATCTTGCTTTTCCTGGGAGATAGGTCTTATCCATCCTTTATGTAAATATCCATTATTATTTAAATAAAGTGGCTGAGCTCTCATCTCATCAGAGAGAGAGAGATAGTGATAGAGAGGGTTCTGGTTGGAAGCCTCCGGGCAGTTGTAAGGGCCATCAAATTCTGCTTATTTGGCCACACAGTTTGTAAGTAAATTGGTTTGTTTAAATTATATATATGCATATGGTTTATTAGTAGCATGTATGCCTATGCAACTGATATGAAGGGCGCAGAACGATTGGTAACGAATTACATTATATCCTCGTTTCATTATGCTGTGGCTTCAACTTTACGGTTTCATGACAGAGTAAACTCTGTTCACATAAATTAATTTCAGTAATTTAATTTTATGGTGTGTGGAAAGTCTGTGTATTAATGATGTTGGGTAATCGTGGAGTCTAATCTCGAACTTCATGCATGCACCGCTGTTTGAAATTAATATATATAACCAGACATATTAACACCGCCCTGCAAGCGTGGATATCTGTAATCATGGGTATCGAATCCTTGGGAACCGACCTCTCAGCGTTTGATTGGAACCGATCTCTCAGCATTTGATTGTTAATTGCATGTATAAAGTCAGAGCATAAGAGAGTCGATATACCAGAGTGAACAAAAAAAGGCAGAGTGACAAGATACAGATGCGCATTCTACACTGGTAGATTTCTCGGCTGACAGGAGCGCGTGGTTCTGTTGGAGTAATGTTAAAAAACAGTCATCAGTTTTCGGAGATCTGAATGCGGATTGGCGCGACAAAGGTTAATTCATATGGTGCTGTGAGTTGGGAACTAGAGGTGCAATCCCTTTACAGTTTTATGGTGCTGTGCGAAGGCTCTTATACTGTTTGATATATATATTGTGCTGTATGTTGAAGAAACCGAAATCGAAGAATGGAAAGCTCATTTGAGCTATGACCTGAAAGGAAAGCGCCTGCGCCATGAAGACATCTTATGAGTGGCGGGTATTTGATGGTATAATGTTAATGTTGGTATGGTATGATATTAAGAGTAAGTTCGCCTGTGCTCACACATATAAATTGTTTTTCACAATTAGGATTTAAAATTCCAGAAATAAGAATCTTATTTAAGAGAGATAAGTAACGGTGTAGGGAAAGTGTGAATGAAAGCTATGTCGGAGGTTGGAGAGGTATTAAAAGATCCTGGTTTTGTGGGTGAAACAGACCTACCCGTCATCAACTTCTTGAGGACATAGTATGAAAAATGACCTAAGTTTTCTTTGAATAAAATATGTAGTGTGCTTCTAGGCACATAGATAATCATTACCAACTTTCTTGAAGAGAAAGTATGTTTTATATATACATAAATAATGGTCATTAAGATAGTTTCTTTTAGAAAAGTGTGCATACTTCATGTATGAAAATAATGGCTTATATGAGAGATCTCTTGAAACAAAAATAGTGATTCTTTCCTTAAAATCCACATATAAATAGTGATCATACAAGAACAAGAATCCATACTTATGTGCATGGAAATAAAAGTAATTGTGTTAGGAAAAACACATGTTGCATGCACATAAGGGTAGCTATTGTGACATTGGGAATATGTTTGGTGTGTACGTAGAGAAAGTATTATGTTGACTTTCTTGTAAATAATGATAACCGATGTTAACATTATTGGAAATATTAATCTCTTGAAAAGATTGTCTTTCTAGATGAGTTGATTTTGGTGTATAAAAGGTTAAGTTAACCTTGTTATTGTTTCTTGATTCTTTAAGCGTAAAGATGGGTATCTATAATAATTTCTTGAAAGGAAAGGCATGAGAAACATAATTATAGGAAGATAAAGAAATGGGGTTATGATGACATCCTTTAAGAAAGAAGTAAGTAATTGTTTACATGAAATGATGGTAGAGTTCTAGAGAAGGGAATATGCGTTGCATATATTAAAGAAAGACTATTAAGATAAGCTATTGGATACTCAAAGAATAGCCATTGTGTTATGGAGATGTGTTCTTTGTATGTTAAAGAAACTATGTTAATTTCCTGGGAAATAACCATGTGGAAGAAACGCATGTGCAAAGGCGCAGACACAATAGTTTATTACCTGTATGTAAACATAACTAATGTGTTATATGTTATAAAGGGAAACATGGACTTGTAAAACTAATGTGTTATATGTTTTAAAAGGAAACATGGACTTGTAAAACCTAATGTGTTATATGTTTTAAAGGGAAACATGGACTTGTAAAACTAATGGTTAGATCTCTTAAAGAGAAATATGTATTAGTGTGAATAAGCATTGTGAAAAGTAGAACAAGAATTTACTTGAATATATGTACTAGTTAATTAGTATGTTATGCTTGCTCATGCAGATGAGTAGATGTTAAAATATCACTTTTAGAGGTTTCTTATTAATTTATTAATAATGTATCTAATATTGTTGCCAAAGCTTGTTGACAACTACATGGACAGGAAACGATGGCGATTGGTGCCAAAGAAAAGTGATGTTTAACATTGTGACAGGAAAAGGATTAATGGTCCATGCAAATGAGTACACGTTGCGCAATCGTACATTGCTAGAACAATCATGCCACAAAGAATGTTGCATGTGGTGGTATGTAAGTAAAAGGTTTCAAGGAAACTGTATTAGGTTTTAGCTAGTTATGTGACAACCTAATGATAATTCATTGTAATGATTTCATAACAATGGTTAAGGGATGGAATCCCTTGTGAGCCATTGAGTGAGGGGTGAAAACCCTCACCAACGTTTAATAATAAGATTAAACGTTTGCTAGTTTTTACCCTACGGGGTTTCCAGGGTATATCGGTGTTCAATGGTGTGATTGTCTTTTGTGTCAGTTAGATGATGTTGAATCCTTGATGATGATGTTTCTTCATTTGGTATGATAATCATAATGTCCTAGTACGTGATTATTTAATATGGTGTCCTAGTACGTGATTATTTAATATGGTTAAGGAAAATCATAAAATGGATGAAAGGTTCATGAGACAGTTTATGTTATTACACTACCACATTGGTGGTTAATGGTTATGCAAATGGTTATGCAACTTACTGTCTTTTACTACAATTTACTTGATGTATTAATGAACATTATATCTAATGCTTTTTTATGTTAGTGGAAAAACCTGTGAGCAATTTATGAAACCAACGTTTCGGACTATCTAGGTGAGTCCATCATCAGGGCAATGAGATCTGTATTTTGAGAAGTGAGAGTCGTGAAAATTATGGAGCTATTAATAGTTATTTACAAAGATATTTGATAGCTTTTGTTTATAATGTCGGCCTAATTGATTCATAATTATTAATTAATTAATTATT
>APFE030098618.1:1527-24591 GCA_000404065.3 Pinus taeda
AAAATTAAATATATCAGCATACATTCATCTTAAATATTTAATATGAGTTGAGAAGGATTCAATTTCTTGACGTATAAATTTTTTGATGACAGACCGACATAATTACACATCAAAGTGAGCTGTAAAATGAGCTTCCCAACTCAATAAAAGATAGTTTTGAATAAAAATATTTTTTCAGCACGAAAAAACTATATATTTATGTTATAATTCATGATTTGATCCTTATATACATACATGTCTAAGATTACTGCCTGAAGCATATACTGTGGAGTAGAAATGTACCACATCTTTGAAGTTTGACAAAAAATGAAGGATGTCCAGAACACATACCCGGAAACTGAATGGATATCAGAAGATATAGAGATTAAGGAGGTTTTCAAAACTGCAATATATGACTGCAAAATAAGGCAGTGTTACCTTCACTGCGATGTCTACCATGTGTGCATATGAAAAGTATAAATATACCAAAAATATCTGCCATTCTTTATAGCTATATACCCTGAAAACAAAAATCCTGGATCTGGTAGATGTTGTTGTCCGCCTTTATCTACATTCTCCATATACCTTGGGGCGAAGTTAGACCCATTCTAGATAATGCATCAACCTTTTTGTTTTTCTTCCTATCAATATGAGAAATAGAATAGTCCCTCCTGTTGTTCCATAACGCTGCAATCCTGTCCAACCATCCAGCAAGATGAATGTTTTTTATGTAATGCTTTGACAAAACATGATCATTTAGTACCTTGGAATCTCCATAGATTTGCAAATTCAGAATATCAAGAAAAATGCCAATTGAGAGAAGACCCGCTAAAGCCACCGCTTCAACTCTGTTGTTTGACCCCAGACCAACATTCCAATAGATTTCTATAGCCTGTGCGTTTGTTGTTATGATGTAAACACCACATGCACATATTCCGTGTTGTGCAGCTCCATCGAAATATGCACATGGTGTTGCCATAGTAGTCATTGTCCCGGTTCTTCTACCATTCCCATTCCCGTAGATTGTTGACACATGGTTCCTTCCATAACTGACGCTACTCTTCCCGGATATTTCGAGGGCACTATATAGGGATATTATAGATATTGTTACAAAAGAACTTGTTTCCACTTTTGAGCTGAAGATTCTACCATTTCTCCATTTCCATATGCCCCAAATGACCAATAAGGGTATGGCTCTCCATTCTTTCTTCATAGTGCACCATTTTTTGAATGCTTCGGAAATGGATGGGAAGGAACAGAGGGGGAAACCATAGAGACCAGCAAGATTCTGCTAGATTGGCCGCACCTGTTGGTAGTCGAGGAATAGATGTAAATTATCTTCAGAGCTTTCTCTGCAAAGCGGGCATATGGCAGGTCTGTGCCAATTGCATTTTTGTAAGTTTTCCCATGTGAGGTTCCTGTTGTTAAAAACCAACCAAGCAAATATGATGATCTTGGTGGGGCATCCCTGATGCAGGAGCATCTGGTCAACAGGGTAAAAACAGAGGGAAGGCAGACAAAGTTTCCAAAGAGGACTGGGAACATGGTTTGATGGATGGGGCAGTAACACTGCCTTGGTTATTTTTCTTTTACTGTTATCTTTATTTACTTATGTAATGTTTTCTTTAAGTACCAGAAACAGAGAAAAACAATCATATTATAGTTTACTTTTAATTAGGAACAGTAACAAATTAGAAACAATTTTATTCTTGCCAAATAGAAACCGAATATGTCAGTTAACAACCAACAACAGTTATGTAATAAGAAATACCTCTGTAAACATAAATATAAAAAGGGCGGAATGACTCATTGAGGGGGTTCCGACTTCGTGTAAGTAAGCAGGAAGCAGAGATAATAAAGAAGAAGAATTTCTGAACATTCAAATGATAAATGTACTGTGTTCAATTGTGTGATAGTGCAGTGATAATTCTTTGTAAAGCTAGGTTGTCAACCAGAGCACGCTACAGGCGTTGCGAAAGAAAGACAATAATACACAAGTGGAAATCTACAGCAAACAATAATACACAAGTGGAAATCTACAACAAACATACACGCCCGAACCCAGGTATGCAACATAATGCACAGCCAATCATATTCATGAAATTAACATTTCACATTATCAAGATACGTTGCTAGAAAAAGTATATTTGCATATAAAAGAAACCCTGTACAAATTCCATCGTTTACTATCCAAACCGACCGAGCAACTCAAACCACAGGCGTAGCCATAATATTTACAGTGGAAACAATAAAAGATTACAATCAAGGTTCGGCACCGAAACAAGACCGAAAGCCACAAAGGACAAGCTTAACCCTAACAACCTAAGACTGCACATAGAACCGACCGCAAGGGCCTGAGAAGCCCATGACAAACAACTAGCGAACAGTAAAGCAAAGAACTACTCGAGACTTGCAGATTGTCAAGGACTCGAGGAGGGCCACTGTGCACAGTCCTCCCTGCAAGACAATGAACAAGAGTGTTAGATGGTCGGCATACAGATAGAGTAAACAAATATAAACAAAGGAACCTGAACGCAAAAGTGAATGCAAAGTGGGTTTACCTGTACACGGCGCCAACCTTTCCATTCGAACCAGAAAGAATACCTGCCCACGAAGGAGCCGAAACGTAAGAAATAGAAGGAGGAGCGAATGAGTCATTCTGACATAGAGAAAAAGCTTACCAGTATGGTTTTCGAAGTTGTCCTCTGAGAGCATCGTTACCAGGCCACCAGGAACAGAGTCACTGAGAAATTGTTGCAGAAGAGCACGAGTATGCACGCGGAATACAGTCACAGACAGTTGAGAACAAGAAGGAAAACGCAGGCATTAGCAAAGAGCGAGGAGACAAACCCCAGCCAATAAAATCAACCATAAAATCGCTCGAACAGAAAGACCAACAAGGGTTTCGAACCAGAATAACTGAATACGAGCCGAGAACTAATACAGAGACTCTAGCTACATAACAGAATTTTCGAAACTTACCAATAAACCGAGCAGACACCATTGACACCAGAAGGGCCGAACAGAAACCAACAGTATTGTTGAAAACATAACAGGGCATCGAACCAGTGAGCCAAGCCATTCAGAAAACCCACAAACGGCCACGAAGGTCTCGCAGTTGCAGAGCGACGAAACAACACAATAACCGAACAGACAAAGTGAAATGAGCGCGAAGGGTCGAGAACCAAGGTAAAAGCCCTAAACCCTAGTGAGGTTTTCGAGAAGCCCAGCTGTCGAACGGAGACGAGACGGAGGTACCAACCTTCATTAACCACAGATCTAAAGTACCGATTCCACAGATTGCACAAACAATCAAGCAATAAATGAAACCATCATAACCCTTGCCACGGTGTAAAACACGTCAACCGGAAGCGCGTTGGGATGACGTGGGCTGGCCCCATCAAGTGGTATCAGAGCAGTTTTTTTATATATATAGAGGAAGATGGCAGAGGTGCAAGCACCAAGACGAGGACGTGGAAGAGGTGGACGCCGAGGAGCAGATGAAGGACTGAGAGAGCAGGTTAGAGTTCTTATAGCTCGTTTGGAAGCAGTGGAAGCGGGTAGGCAAAGAGACCCGGAACTGGGAGATGACAGTGAGGAAGAAGCGGTAGCTGCTACAGACGGGTCAGATGAAGAAGCTCCAGAATTGAGACTGCTGCTTTCAATTTTATTGGCCAGCAGCAAACCCAAAACAGAGATTTCTAATTACAATGGCAGTCTGTCTGCAGATATCCTATTGGATTGGATAAGCGAACTAGATAAATATTTCGAAAATGAGGAAGTCAAGGAGGATAAGAGAGTCAAGTTCGCTGCTACTAAGTTAAAGGGACATGCCCTCTTGTGGTGGGACAATGTCCAAGCAGACAGAAAAAGGTTGAACAAATTACCCACACGAAAATGGTCAAGAATGGTGGCAAAATTGAAAGGCAGATTTCTGCCGAAAGATTACCAGGTTGAACTATGTCGTCGAGTACAGAATTTGAGACAGAAGGGTATGACTGTCAAAGAGTATACATAAGAGTTTTACCGGGTAAATCTACGTGCTGGTTATACGGATGAAACTCCAGAAAAAACAGCGAGGTATGTCTATGGCTTGAGGATGGAAATTCTGGATGAAATCAGCATTCTTTCTCCCCGAAGTATTGAAGAAGCCTTTCAGAGTGCTGTGAAGGCTGAAGAGAAAATCAATCGGAAACAGAATAACAGGAGAGGGAGAGGGAATGGTAGAGGACGAGGACAGTCCTACGGTAGAGGAAGGACCGCTGTGAACAACGAAGAAGGCAGCAGTTCAAAAACTTCAGGGACAATAGAGAAAGGAGACAGCACCAGAGGAGGTCAGTCATATCAGCGAGGACGAGGGAATGGCCACGGAAGAGGGACTAATGTCCAGTGCTACAAGTGCCATAAAGGGGGACATCGATCCTTTGAATGTCCAGAAGTTGAGCAGACAGGTCAGAGGGGAACATTTATGATCCAGCCTGAAGAAGCTGAAGCACAACCACGGGAGGTGGAAGACATGGCAGAAACGGGAGAAGCGTTGATTTTATATAAAGTGTTGCTAAAACCAACCAAGGAGGTGGCTGAACCAACACAGCGAAAAGCACTGTTTCGGACAGTCTGTAAATCGCATGGAAAATGTTGTAAAGTGATAATAGACAGCGGGAGCACGGATAACTTGGTTGCCACTGAGATGGTGGAAAAACTGGGGTTGAAAAGGCTGAAGCACCCCACACCATACAAGGTGTCGTGGCTACAGAAAGGCCACCAGCTGTTAGTTGATGAACAATGCGAGGTAGAGTTTCGCATTGGCAAGTATCATGACACGGTGGTCTGTGATATTATGCCAATGGATGTGTGCCATATACTGCTTGGAAGACCATGGTAGTATGATCGGAAGGTGACGCACGATGGGAAGACCAATTGCTATAAATTTACGAAGGATGGGGTTAAACACACACTTGTACCCATCAAAGAAGAAGAAACAGCAGAATCAAGTGGAACAAAGGCACTGTTAATTGGAGGAAAACAATTTGTGAAACAGGTAGAGGAAAATGAAGTTAATTTTGCAGTTGTGAGGAGGATGAAACCAGTATTAATGAACTTGGAAAAATCAGAATTGCCTAAGGAAATACAGGAACTATTGGAAGAATTCCAAGAAATTGCGGCTGATGAGTTACCTGATAAGTTGCCTCCTAAAAGGAGTATCAGCGATCACATTGATTTTATACCAGGATCAAGCTTGCCAAATAAAGCAGCGTACAGGATGAGTCCGAAGGACAATGAAGAAGTACGCAAACAAGTACATGAGTTGTTGGATAAGGGACTAATCAGAGAAAGCCTGAGCCCCTATGCAGTACCAACAATACTAGCACCCAAGAAAGGTGGAGAATGGCGAATGTGTACCGATTCGCGGGCTATAAACAAAATCACCATTCGATACAGGTTTCCTTTGCCTAGAATGGACGACATGATGGACTGTCTTAGTGGGGCAGCTTATTTTACGAAAATAGATCTGAAGAGTGGATACCATCAGATCAGGATTAGAGAGGGAGACGAATGGAAAACAGCCTTCAAGACCAACGAAGGACTGTACGAATGGTTGGTCATGCCATTTGGATTGAGTAACGCTCTGAGTACTTTCATGAGACTGATGAATGAAATGTTAAAGGAATTTATCGGAAAATTTGTAATAGTCTATCTGGACGATATTTTAATTTTCAGCAGGACAAAAAGAGAACACCTTCAACATATTCGAAGGGTATTCGAAAAGCTACAGCAGAACAAGCTGCTGATCAATTTGAAGAAGTGCACTTTCTTACAGAAGGAGCTGATATATCTGGGATTTGTAGTTGCGGAGAACGAGTTAAAGATGGACCCAGAAAAGATTTCAGCAATTATGAGTTGGCCGTCACCTACAAGTTTGTTTGAGGTACGTAGCTTTCACGGTTTAGCAAGTTTTTATCGAAAATTTATTAAGAATTTTAGTGAGATCTGCGCACCAATGCTAGAGACCATCAAAAAGGCCAGCCAACCTTTTTGTTGGACCAAGGCGGCGGAAGACAGTTTCCAACTTCTGAAGCGAAAAATAACGGAGAGGCTGATCTTGAGGCTACCCGATTTTAGTAAACCTTTTCAGGTTCTTTGCGATGCAAGTGGGACAACTATTGGCGCTGTGCTCAGTCAAGAGGATAGACCAGTGGCGTTTTTTTGTGAAAAACTAAATGAGAGTCGACAGAAGTATTCGTCATATGATAAAGAGTTCTATGCAGTAGTCCAAGCTTTAAAACATTGGAGACACTACCTACTAGGCAATGAGTTCGTCTTGTTCTTTGATAATTCAGCATTACAATATGTAACACAGCAGCATAAATTGAACCATAAGCATGCCAAGTGGGTCGAGTACTTACAGAGCTTTACTTTTGTGCTAAAACACATAAGTGGGCAAGCCAACAAAGTGGCAGATGCTTTAAGCAGAAGAGCCTTGCTCTTACAGGAAAGTGGCATACAGGTGATGGGATTTGAGTATTTGAAGGATTTGTACCAGATGGACGTGGATTTCAAGGAAGCTTTTGAGGCATGCTAAAATCCTGTCTTAAGGAATACAAGCCCATGGCTATATTTCAATTTACAAGAAGGATTATTATTTCGAGGTGGACAGCTATGTATTCCGGATTGTTCGATGAGGGAAAATTTAGTAAAAGAAAAACACAGTGGCGGTTTAGCAGGACACTTTAGCGTTGATAAAACGTTGGAAGAGCTAGGACATTTTTATTACTGGCCAAAGATGAACTGGGATGTACAGGGATATGTAACCAGATGCAAAGTCTGCCAACTGGTGAAAGGACATAGCCAGAATACTGGATTATACACACCCCTACCAGTTCTAAGTAGACCGTGGGATTCAGTCAGCATTGATTTTGTCCTAGGATTACCTAGAACGCAGCGGGGATATGATTCAGTGATGGTGGTGGTAGACAGGTTCTAAAAAATGGCTCATTTTATTCCTTGCCGGAAAACTAGTGACGCCACGAATGTGGCACACCTGTTTTTCACGGAAGTTGTTAGATTACATGGCTTATTGAGGACTATTGTTTCAGACAGGGATGTGAAATTCACAGGACATTTTTGGTGCACCCTGTGGAAAAAGTTGGGCACGCAATTAACTTTCAGTTCTGCGTATCACCCGCAGACTGATGGACAGACAGAGGTGGTGAACAGGAGTTTGGGCAATTTATTACGAAGTTTGACAGGAGAAAATTCACGATTATGGGATCGAGCTCTTGCCTAGGCAGAATTCGCATATAACGATTCGCCCAATCGGAGCACTGGATTTAGCCCATTTCAGATTTTGTATGGAATGCATCCTCGAGGGGTACATGAACTACGAGATTTGGGACAGCTAGAACGGAGAAGTGCAGATGGGGAGGATTTTGCTGAAGCCATGAGTGAACTTCATGAAAAGGTTAAGTTGAGATTACAGGACAGCACGCAGACACAAAACGACGAGAGGTACAGTTTGACATTGGAGACGAAGTACTTACGCACCTGCATCGGGAACGGTTTCCTAAGGGCACCTACAACAAGTTAAAATACAAGAAAATCGGTCCATGCAAGATTCTGCGAAAGTTTTCAGCAAACGCGTATGAGATTCAACTGCCATCGGACATAGGCATTTCGCCTATATTCAACGTGGCAGACCTGTTCCCATATCATGCCCAGATGGAAGATGGTAGTACGGTACAGCCAGAACGGGACACGCAGTTAGAGAACAGTCCTAGGAAGAAACAGTTACCTTCAGCCCAGCCAAAAGAACGCGCAAAAAATAATATCTGCGTTACCTCGTCAAGTGGAAAGGTCGTCCAATGGAGGACAACTCCTGGCTCGACGCGGCGCAGATTCAAAAGGCAGGTTACTCGGTGGAGGAGCTCATGGAACGAAGCCATGAGTTCTCTTTTACCCTGGAAGCTTGATGCAGGAGCATCTGGTCAACAGGGTAAAAACAGAGGGAAGGCAGACAAAGTTTCCAAAGAGGACTGGGAACATGGTTTGATGGATGGGGCAGTAACACTGCCTTGGTTATTTTTCTTTTACTGTTATCTTTATTTACTTATGTAATGTTTTCTTTAAGTACTAGAAACAGAGAAAAACAATCATATTATAGTTTACTTTTAATTAGGAATAGTAACAAATGAGAAACAGTTTTATTCTTGCCAAATAGAAACCAAATATGTCAGTTAACAACCAACAACAGTTATGTAATAAGAACTACCTCTGTAAACAGAAATATAAAAAGGGCGGAATGACTCATTGAGGGGGTTTCGACTTCGTGTAAGTAAGTAGGAAGCAGAGATAATAAAGAAGAAGAATTTCTGAACATTCAAATGATAAATGTACTGTGTTCAATTGTGTGATAGTGCAGTGATAATTCTTTATAAAGCTAGGTTGTCAACCAGAGCACGCTACAGGCGTTGCGAAAGAAAGACAATAATACACAAGTGGAAATCTACAGCAAACAATAATACACAAGTGGAAATCTACAACAAACATACACGCCCGAACCCAGGTATGCAACATAATGCACAGTCAATCATATTCATGAAATTAACATTTCACATTATCAAGATACGTTGCTAGAAAAAGTATATTTGCATATAAAAGAAACCCTGTACAAATTCCATCGTTTACTGTCCAAAACGACCGAGCAACTAAAACCACAGGCGTAGCCATAATATTTACAGTGGAAACAATAAAAGATTACAATCAAGGTTCGGCACCGAAACAAGACCGAAAGCCACGAAGGACAAGCTTAACCCTAACAACCTAGGACTGCACATAGAACCGACCGCAAGGGCCTGAGAAGCCCATGACAAACAACTAGCGAACAGTAAAGCAAAGAACTACCCGAGACTTGCAGATTGTCGAGGACTTGAGGAGGGCCATTGTGCACAGTCCTCCCTGCAAGACAACAAACAGGAGTGTTAGATGGTCGACATACAGATAGAGTAAACAAATATAAACAAAGGAACCTGAACACAGAAGTGAATGCGAAGTGGGTTTACCTGTACACGACGCCAACCTTTCCATTTGAACCAGAAAGAATACCTGCCCACGAAGGAGCCGAAACGTAAGAAATAGAAGGAGGAGTGAATGAGTCATTCTGACATAGAGAAAAAGCTTACCAGTATGGTTTGCGAAGTCGTCCTCTGAGAGCATCGTTACCAAGCCACCAGGAATAGAGTCACTGAGAAATCGTTGCAGAAGAGCACGAGTATGCACGCGGAATACAGTCACAGACAGTTGAGAACAAGAAGGCAAACGCAGGCATTAGCAGACATCGAGGAGACAAACCCCAGCCAATAAAATCAACCATAAAATCAATTGAACAGAAAGACCAACAAGGGTTTCGAACCAGAATAACTGAATACGAGCCGAGAACTAATACAGAGACCCTAGCTACATAACAGAATTTTCGAAACTTACTAATAAACCGAGCAGACACCATTGACACCAGAAGGGCCGAACAGAAACCAACAGTATTGTTGAAAACATAACAGGGCATCGAACCAGTGAGCCAAGCCATTCAGAAAACCCACAAACGGCCACGAAGGTCTCGCAGTTGCAGAGCGACGAAACAACACAATAACCGAACAGACAAAGTGAAATGAGCGCGAAGGGTCGAGAACCAAGGTAAAAGCCCTAAACCCTAGTGAGGTTTTCGAGAAGCCCAGCTGTCGAATGGAGACGAGACGGAGGTACCAACCTTCATTAACCACAGATCCAAAGTACCGATTCCGCAAATTGCACAAACAATCAAGCAATAAATGAAACCATCATAACCCTTGCCACGGTGTAAAACACGTCAATCGGAAGCGTGTTGGGATCACGTGGGCTGGCCCCATCAATCCCGATTTCCAAAATGTGGGAGGAAATATTTCTCCGGACATATCGACCTCATAACTTAGAAGCTACATATAAATATGTTTTATCACCACAGTCAATGAGCCATCCAAACCCTTCTAAATGAGAAGGTCTTTTTCCGCAGATTGAAAAATCCCATGGCCATGCAACGAGGTTAAAATAGTTTCCCATTGAGCCTTCATATCATCGGAGAGCTGCAATTCATTCGAAGTTTTCCATATGGGAATGGCCCCTTCCCATTTTCGGATGGTGCTGGCCCAAAAGAAAATCCCCCTGTTGTGGAGCGCTCTCAACAACCGAGGGGATACTTGTATTTTCCCAGCCCCTCCCACAAAATCGTCCCTTCCAATCAAAATCTGAGTGCCCGTCTAAAATTTCCAAATGAGATTCTGTCTGAAATAGGGTTCCAACTTCTTGAATCCTTTCCAAATAGCTGATCCGAATGGGGACCCGATATGATTTTCCCTGATCCAGTATGTCGTGTCCCTGTTATACATATATTTTGTGCGGATTGCCAAGCTCCACAATGAGTCGCCCATAATAGCCTTCCACATCAATTTGCACAAAAGAGCTTTTCTAAAATGTGCCAAATCTAAAATACCCCATCCTCCCATATGTTTTGGGTGTGCTACCACAGATAGTTTCGTTAGATGAAATTTATAATGATCTTTATCGCTTCCCCAAATGAAATTGGCAATCATCCTGTTCAAATTTTTAATAATAGCAGCTAGAATATAGAACAGGTGCACCCAATAGACCATCGTTTGAGCAAGAACAACTTATGTCATGATCATTCGACCTCCTTTAGATAAGCACAAATACTCCCACGTTGCAATCTTCTTGTAAAATCTATCTATAATCCAATACCAATCCGCCACCCGATAACCTGTTGTTTTCAATTTAAATCCCAAGTACTTGAGCCCATTCCGGAGTGGAATAGCTTGAATGTTAAAGAGCTGAGTAAGGAATTGGATCAGATTCCCATTTGTATCTTCAACATGAAAGGAAGACTTCCCTTCATTAATAATCATGCTTGTAGTGCTTTGGAATCTTCTCAGAATTTCGTATAGACAGATCCATGAAGTTCCGCACAAAATTGTAGTTATAAGAATGTCTTCGACAAAAAAACTGTGGGATGTATATATTCCTCTACAAATAGGAAGTGGACGACATGTATTTTGTTGGATCGCCTTCTTGATATGGAGGCTGAGAGAGTCCATCACTAATATGAATAAGAGTGGGGACAAGGAGCACCCTTGGCTAAGCCCCCTGACTGCTTTAAAAAATGGAGAGGGATATTCGTTGATCAAAACTGCATAATTTACCTCCTCCATGCATGCCATGATCCACCTGGAGCACTTGTAATTAAGACCAATCCTAGCTAGAAGACATCGAATGAATCCCCAGTCCACACTGTCATACACCTTCTTTAACTCTATCTCTAATAAAGCAACATCCAATTTCCTAGAATGAAGTGATTATATTGAACTGTTTAGTTTAAATTTTATAATTTAAATGTTAAAAATTAAATATATAAAAGATGGTTTTGAATAAAAATATTATTATATTAAAATATTTAAAACGATACATGTCAAAAGTAAGGCAAATAAAAGTGAAATTTGATAGGGGATGGTGAGTTTTTCCATATAGGGAAGGATTTTTTATTTTATTTATTTTATTATTATATGATTTAATTACTTCCATTTTTTAATATTTTTTAAACCTTATAAATGTGAAATAATTAATTTTTTAAAATTATTAAATTTAAAATTTATTAGCCAATTAAATATGTTAACTAACATAATATTGAAATTTTGTGCAATTTATACAACTGAATAGGATAATGTAATGCAAATTTAATTTCACGAAGGAATTTGGTTAGACCAAGGTATACTTACCACTCTTGTTTCTTGTGCCCACCTATCTATTTGTGTTTATGAACTCCGGAAAAATAGGCGCATTAACTGCTTTTCACTCTGCCTCCGAAGCTCCCCAAGGGAAACGATAACTGTGATTAGTTATTATTGTTTGGTTTAAAATACAATTCAGTTTGGTCACTTTGAAAAATAATCTTTGATTTTATCATTGGTTTATTTTATTATTATCTTTGCCACGGGGAATGGCAAGGCATAATGTACTGAGTTTGTGGTCAAATTCAAGGCATAATGTACTGAGTTTGTGGTCAAATTCATATTAGTTTGGATTTGAACAAAAGAATTTGTAAAATTTCTATATTTGAATATTATAAGTTGTAATTTATTGTTTTTAAAAAATAATTTAATTTGTTTATCTTTAATTTGATTGGCTATTAAATTGAACATGTTATTATTGATTACCTCTTTTAATGAACACTTGCAATAATGATGATGTACTTGTAGTTAGTTCATAAAGTTCTATTCTATTACATCATGTAATAGCTATTGGTTATTAACAAAAATCTCTATAGTTCACCACCAGCGTCATAGTGTCCTTTTTAATGTTTGTGTACAAAGTGCAATGATGGTTGTACAACATTGGTGTTAATATGAGCCTTTTCACCCTAAATAAATATTTCAACTTTTTCATATTTTCGCCTACATTATTTTTTTAATGGTGGGGGCCTTTGGTCTTTTGATCTCATAGTGCTAAATGTTTAAAGGTTCTCTCTTTAGTACTTGAAGCATGATTTATTAATAATAGTCTTGTAGTCTATAATTTTGTGTTGTATATAATATGTTTGTGTATAATTATGTTATCTTATTTTTTTTTAATGTTATGTTGTATTTAAAAAGTTTTTTACATTAGAAATGGTATTTTAATACTATTTTATTTCCCAAATATTATTGAAATAATATCATGAACCATCATATTAAGTCTTTAATATGTTGTTTCGAAAAAATTAAATAATTGCACATGGCATATAATTTAATTTTAAAATAGTTATTTAATTTAGTTAAAAATATTAAAATACATTACAAAATAATTATATTAATTAATTGTATAAATTTTTACAATAAGTTTAAAAGACTTTACATAAAAGGTTGGATCTAGCGTGAATTGACATTTTGCATAAAATATCACTTTTATTGGACCCACACTATTACAATAAGTTTAAAAGACTTTACATATCAGGTTGGAGCTAGCATGAATTGAAATGACAACTAAAAATGTACCTATGAAAAAGTTAAGGACGAGTGGAAGGTAAATGGAGAGTTGTCCTTTCTAATAAATTTATTTTCCATCTAAAATGTCACAATCTTTCAAAAAAAAAAATAACAGTTTTAATAGTTAAAAAATTTAATTTTAGATTTTCACAATAATGGATTTAAGGTATTTATTTTTGTTCTAAAAACATCTCATACTTTATTTTAAAGTTTGTATTGAACACACAATAACGAACCATCAACAAATCATTATTTGATAAATAATTTTTTATTCACCATCAATCTTAACCATTAATTATTTAATCATCTATATAATAACACTTTTTAATAACATTTATTATGAAAGTTTATAGTTTTATAAATTTTAATATTATAAAAATTTATATGAACATTTATTTAAATTCCACATCAATAATCTATAGTGGAACCATGTTTAATACACATTAGTATACAAATAATTATATGCTAAAATTAAATTTTGTTAACATAATGAATGCGTCTACATAATATCAAAATGGTTACCATAAATATCCTATTAATTTTATTCAAATCCTTTTAAAAGATGATACATTAGATATGCCTTTAGACATAAAATAAATACATACAAAAGTATTTTAAAAATATTAAGATGAATATTATAAGAAAAGGGAATTATGTAGACTATCTCCTCCAATGAAATGGATATAAGTATATTAGAACTGCAATCCAATCCATGTTAACATAGATGGCAATGTTTGCAACCATAGATTTAATTATTGACTTAGATATGGCGTTCTTAGGTTAATGTAGACATTTTATTAAACCTTCACAACTAGCATATTTTTCTTCTAGACAACAATCTAACATCTAACATCTTGCATATTTGTTTATTAGACATATATTTGTCGGGACATATTGACTTGCATTTTTTTTTTTTGTCGACGAACTTCAACTGAAATTTAACTATCAATGACCCTACACTCTCACAATGCGCTAATGTTTCTTATCAACCATGCTTGAACATCTAATTATTTATTATTAATGTGTGCAACTCTTTCCATCTATTTTAGCTCTATTTAAACTAAGCGGCAAGGACTAGCTACCATGTAGCACTTGTTTTGAATAATACCCATGTAATTTAATAACATTTTGTATTCATAAATTCTAGTGAACGTATACTTAATACACTATTAATTTATGTGAACATAAATTGAAGGGTAGTAAAAATATCAAAACATCGTGAATTTTTTATTTGACAGATAAAAGTTAACATTAAATTTTTAGTACTAGTGTATAATTTTAACACTCACAAAGTGATGATGGAAATTCAATGCACATGGAAAGGTACTCATTAATATATATGGCCATTCATGACGCCATTAGGAGAGCGATATAATGTTTATGGGATCATCTAGAAGATACACAAAATACAAAAAAGTATGGGATGTAACATTTAGTATATTTTTTATAAAAAATTTTGGGGTAGGGGGTTATTAATTTTTTTTTTCTCGGTAAAGACTATTCTATTAAAATAAAAGGAAAAATATTTACAAAGAGGTTTGAACCTCTGAGGGGGTAGTAGCCTGCCCTCTGTCAAAAAATCTATTGCAAGTGTCCTGATGCCTGACTTTTACCAAAATACTGTTCTATCTAATGACCTTTACAAAAATGCTGTTCTGACTAATGACCCTTACATATCCAGTTAGAACCAAAAAATCCTGGAGACTAAGTATTTCAGGCTGGTTCATTGAAGAGACCATGCAAAATAGGAAAACTCATACATAAAACAACCAAAGAGCTTATCTTCCTGAAGAGCAATTGAAGTCATGGCGAATTTAGTGCTGCGGAGGAGAGCCAGAATCCTTTGCGCTCGTTTGATTTACCCAGGTCACCATTACATTATCCTCTGCTTCCATTGTGCGGCCTGGCGGGAGAATAAGGTTGAGAATGTTTCCAGTGAAGCGCGCCGGCTCGCATTCGATTATGGGCTCCTGAGCAGACGGGGGCTGACCTTCCGGCATCATCATTCCAGAGGCATTGAGTACATCTCCCGATGGGCTTCCATGACTATCACTGAGAGCGTGGATGTGCGACGGTTCCATGGATGGTTCATCCGAACTGACTTGCTCCTCTTCCTCCTCGAAAAGCACGGTCACAATGGCTGAAATGAGCGGCTTGTTAAGCCGACTTCTGAACTGAAAACGCGCAGAATGGAATGAGCTATTCAAAGACGGGCCAGAACTATCAGAGGGCGGAGAGGGGGTTGGAACAGAGGCCAAAGACGGGCCAGAATTATCAGAGGGCGGAGAGGGGGGCGGAACAGAGGCCAAAGGATCAACACATTGCGGTACAACACCTCCTCTATTGCGAGAACCACCCCTGGACCCTGAATTGCTGCCGCGTCTGGGGGTGCCTCGAAGGCGAGGCATTGTCGAGTAAACTTGCTGGCTTAGCAAACTGAGATACTGAGGGTAGATGTGGGGAGGCCAATTGCAGGCTAATTGCCTTAGGTTCCAGGTCCAGACAACCCTCAAACAGAGCAGACAATTGGCTGAATAGCCAACCCACGAAACCCAATCACTACCAGAAGAGACCGACTGCGCTAACAAGGTGCTGATCGGATAAGTGAAACTATGACACCAAACATTGACAGACAGAGCTAGAGTCTCAGATCAGACACAGACGCAGAGACCCAGCGTAATGGACCAGACTTCATCAGGCTCAAACATAACAGATCCCACATACCTAACCCAGGGGGGCTTCCATATTCCTTTTGCCTCTCTGGAACACAAAGGAATGAACCGTCTGCAACAAATCCCTGTTCCAAATTTGCCGCGCTCCATATCATTTATGCCTGAACTGATAGCCTTCATCCTGTAGTTAATTCGTTGCAGACCACCAGTACTCAGAGCGTTTAATGCCTGAGTTTCACCCATTTCGAACCGCCTTAAATCGCTGGTCCTAATGCCAGCTGCCTCCCGCTCATAACGCAGCATTAAGACATGTGTAAGGCACCCGCATCCGGGTGGGTAGGGGGTTATTATTATTGAAGGTTTTAAGTTTAATTTTTGTGAGTATTTTCTGAGAGGGTAAAGTGAGATTCTTGTGAGAGGTTTTCTGAGAATCACAAGGTCGTTTTAAGGTAATGGTTGAATGTGTGGTTGTATTGAGAGAAATCATAAAAATAGTTTTTTTTTGTGACTAAAGGAATTGAAAAATGAGTCGGCTTCATACTTGCATGACATGAGGACTGTTGATTATGACTTCTACCACTATAGCCTTTAGGTGCCCACACATGCCCCTTCCGCAGAAACAAATAAGTTGGGGGGGTTTAAATCTTAAATCTCTTGGTACATAACACTTTATTTTCATAGCACTTAACAATTGAATTGCCCCCAAGGGCTAATTAAAAATAAAAAATAAAAAATAAAAAATAGTCTGACCTATGTGCATATAACTTGATCAAATCTCACCTCTATTCCCTTTAAATTTAAATATTCAATGCAACATATCACATATTAGAGTAATTCATTAAAAGTAAATGGAAACAATACATAAGCATGACATTCATCCATATGCAACATAGAAATTGTAATACACCTCATAATCTTATTATCTTTCAAACTTTCGTACATGATCAATCACACAATAGCCACAATTGAATAAAGTAGATGAACACATTTCAAACAAAGTATATATTTCTCTATCTCTCTCTATATATTTCCTTTTTACTCCATACCAATTTAAGTTGAATACTTACATCTCTATATACTAGCTTGAGCAACTTAGATCAACCCAACCCTTAGGATGACCTTAGGTCTACTTACAACTATCTACAAAACTATGGTGGTACCCCTATCGAGTGAAAAACTCGTAATAGCCCCAAATACAAGCAAGGGCACTAAAATGACGTAACTACATATATTGACTTGTCCTAAGACAACTTTGATTGGAGATGATAGGTTTCGCCTCTTTGCTTCTATTATCAAATTGCACTAGTAAACTTTGTTGAAGTAGGGGTCCCATTTAAGGACTAATTTTGTTGCCTTGGGCTCCTCAAATATGGTGACTAAAATGTTCCAATACTTTATCAAGGTTATGGCAATATCCTAGATGTCATCCACTTGCTCTTGTCTCTTCGACAACTATATCTGCAATTCATTTTTTGGATATTGTTGGAGATCCAAAAGGTTAAATTCAATCTCCATGATGCAAGGTAAAAGTCCTTAGATTGATTCCTAAGTTCACCTATTATGTTCATACAATTCAAATTATTTTTTTATCCACCTCCTCCAAATTTACATTCAATTGAGCTTTCTCTTTCCTATATGATGTGGGAAAGATTTTATCTTTGAACTTTGTAACTTATTGTTGTATCACTTCTACTAGTTGCTCTTCATTCTACATGATCGCAATCCACATGTTGAGGGTTTGGAAAATAATCCAGGATTTTTTTCTGCAGCTACTTCCAACCCCTATTTTTCTACTTGCACCTATTCATTGGTTTCAGATACTTGCAACTACAAAACTCCAATACACTCCTCTCATTTTTCCCACACATGTATTTATTTGTTGTACTTGTGTCATCCATGCATGGAGGTTTGGAGTTTTTCTACAACTACAACCAAGGGCATGTTTAGCTCCTAGTCTAACATTTCTCTATCATGGGACTTCATTGTTTGTCACATATGTGAAAATCCATCTATGGTGGTGGTGGTTTGTTGTAATATCTCATCCCAAGACTCCTTTAGTATGTCCCTCCCTAATATCACTTCCTCCACCTTCTCATGCAACAACCATGCCATAAATTAGATATCTAAGTTTTGAATCTTCGCCTGGCCAAGGTGACCAATCATCTCTACACCTATGTGCATGAACTACTAGGAGAGCATGTTGAAGGGTAGTTATTAATTTTTTTGTTACTCCAAGGTTTTTAATTCAATGGACGCTGCCATGCTATATCAAGCCATTGGGATCAAAACCTCCCAAGGCTAACTTTGAACTTTCAACAAGTTTACTATTTTAGATTCAAGACTTATATGGGAAATAATATTTGTGCGGAGATATTTCCAAAAGTACCAAATCCATTTTTATTTCTTGATGTTTCGGTCCAATAACTAAGGTCCATTATTATGAAATGTTGGAAATATTAAGAGAGTGGTGAATCTGTATTTCTTAAGAATTAGCACTCTTTAATCTTTTTCATAGCATTAGTTAATCTTTAGCTATTATTATTGTTCTTCTTCAGATGATCATAAAAAATATTCAACAGTAGACAACACTATACAATAATGTAGGAAGACAAAACAGAGTACACAAATATTTTTAGGTGGAAACCCCCTCTAGGTCAAAAACCATCGAACACTTCTTTAGTAATTATCTTCTCCCTCTTAAAAGAAAATTGATTACATCTAGATTTCAGCTACAACTAAGGGATGCGTCAACTCCTAATTCATAGGCTACAACCTGTAGGACGCTACTAGACCTTGATATCTTGTTGCAACTAGAAGGATGCCCCAACGCCATGTAGATTAGGCCACAACATAATGAGAGCCCTAACACTCTATTTAGAAGCTACTTTCATAAAGGATGCTTCCCTACCTTGTTAGTTTATCAACCACAACTGAATGGATGCCACAATGCCCTATGCAAGTCACAACTTTCCCTAGCACCATCGTGCACCCCGAATGTTCTTAGGCCATAACCTGAAGGTGACTTCAATCACCCAGAAGAGTCGGTAGATCACGTTTCACAATTTTCACACTCAATCCCCTATACTTTGAAACAACGTAGAATAGGTGTAAGAAAGATGTAGCCTAAATGTCGAATCCTAGTAGCCACTGATAATTGTTCCCACAAATTGATTATTACAAAATGCTACACATCAAGCTATCATTGTTTAATTGAACATCACTTCCACTGCACACTTTATATCACTGTCACTGCACAATTGTCATTATTGTTAATGCAAATCAGTGTCACTGCAAATCACTGCATAACTGTTGGCTACCACTGAATGTCACTTCACAAATGAATAATCATCAATTTTCAACCACTATTATCATCAGGTTGCACACGATGTTGTAATCATTTGGCACTGCTATCAACTAATGGCATAACCCAAGGTGTCTTAGGTCATCTTGATGCCCTGCAATCAATGTTCTTAAGTTCTATCCCAAGAGAGCTACCAGCTTGCATGTAAACACTACTACTTAGCTGGTCAAGCCCTGTTATCGATTCTTACTTCAATATGTTGTGCAACTAGATGAAAAATGCCTTCAACGCTTGCTTCCCTATAAGATTATAATTGTGTCACTAAACACAAATCCCTAGGTCATAGTATGATACAAATCTTAGATCAATATTGTCATATGTCTATGTGCTTCAGTTTATAGGTAAAGTCAATCAGTCGTACCAAAGTTAAGATGTGAACTCTATTTCAATGTCATCAACGGTACTACAACATTGTTATATAGTATCTTGGTCAAGTATAGTTAAAGACTTGTCAACTAGATGTAAACTCATTGTCCCAAACCATATGTCAAATTCAAGTCTTATTCAAGGAATTATGTCAAGTTTATGATGCCAACTTAAGGTTATGTCAAGGTATTACTATCATGTCACATATAGTGAAGCTTAAACATCATAGAATGCTCATTAAGTCAATCACTATTAGTTAATTTCACTTGTTGTCCATTATAGGTTAAAACCAAAGTCAAAGCAAGCAACTGTTTTCAAGGCCTTACTGTAGCTTATCTCCTCTTTGTATGAGAAATCATAGTCACATCAAAAGGATAAAAAATACAACTTGTTCACTACTACCTTGTTGTCCATGTCTCGCTAGCCAGTTATGGAAAGTCAAGTCAAGGTTTATGTCACTTGCTAACTAATCATGTTACATGTCAAATGCTAACTTGTCATAGCTCAAACAATTTACAACTTGTCAAGTTAGTGTTGTTGCTTCCCTATATACTACAGTTGAACCAACTACTTAACATATTTCACTACAAGAGTCCTGCCATTGTTCATCTATCCCATATATAGTCAACCTTATTCAACTAGCCTTGTCATATTAAGTCAAGTTGGAGTCAAGGCATCATATCACACCAGATTTATATCACTGGTTTTGGTTCATAATTGTAATGAGAGATTTGTCAACAAGATGCTTAAAGTAAAATTTAAAGTTAATGATTGGATTACTACCCGTGGTTCTTGATTTTATTCAACTTGTATACAATGAGATTACAATCATTGTCTTAAGCTGAAATTCCATGTCATATATTCACACGGGGACCAAGAAACAAAAACAATTATGCCTTAATATACACCTTACAGTTATCCCTAAGAAGACTTAGATGTGGCTCTCAACCAGTCCTAAAAAGGACCTAGAAGAGACCTGCAACAA
This sequence comes from Pinus taeda, assembly GCA_000404065.3. Lineage (NCBI taxonomy): Eukaryota > Viridiplantae > Streptophyta > Pinopsida > Pinales > Pinaceae > Pinus > Pinus taeda. Next base: position 21,952 of record APFE030098618.1, read on the forward strand.
CCCTAGACGTTAGCCCCTAAAACTTGACACTACATAGACTTAAAATCTCCACTCTTATTTCAGGTAATACAAAAATATGACTTACCTTTATATCGTTGAAGTTTCCCAACTATCTTAGCATAAGATGAGTAAAATAAACAATTCCTAAGACTTAACTTTATGTAGGTTTGTACACGTAGACAATGGCCTCTTCTCACAGATACATCATTGATTTGTTCATGGAACATTTCTTTAAGGATTTTGGTCTATCTCTTGAAAACTTATTAATTAATTTAGTGCCAAGACTTGTGCCCCAATGAGTTTCGGTTTTGATCTTTATCAGTTTCCTAATCCATAGAGATAGATTTATTGACTTGTGCCTTAATGAATTTTAGTTCTAGTCTGTCATTTTTGTGCCCCAGAAGAGGACTTGCAATATAATTTTTCTCAAGAGAATTAAAATCATCAAACATATCACCAAATAATAAAAGAATACTTTTATTCATTTACAAGAGAAAAATACCAAGCTAACCCAGAATTTTAAGGCAAAACTAAAGCAAACGAATCCCCAAATATAATTAAATATTAAGATAACATAGGTAGATTCCTAAGAAAAGACCAGTTGAAATTGCACAACACACTTAATTACCTCAGATCCGAAGTTCATATGAGACTCAAACCTTATAATTATCTCTTCATTTCTTCCTTATGTTAGTGAAAATTTCAAAGCTAAATAATGAGAGAGTTGTTTAATTTTGATGTGTTTTGAGATAAGGTAAAGTGTCTCTTTTTATAGGTATATGTGTGGGCTAAGAGGGGCTCTATTAAAATGAACATTGGAAATTAGAAGGAGCTCCATAATAAATTAAAAAATTAGAAATTAGTTAATTTATGTCGTGTGTGCTAAATAAGGAAAGTTATGAGCCTTGTGGAGAAGAAATATTAGCCCTCAAAATAGGAATGATACTAATTTAATACTTTTCTTAGGATAATCGTTCACTAAAACTTACTAACTTATTCATACTAACACTTAAGCTAGATATTAATGATTATTGACCAATGAACGTGTGCCATGACATTATCCTATGGGTTTTTAGCCCACCAACTAGGGTCACCAACTTCAAGTGTGAATATCTCTCAAACTAGGAGGCCTCTCGGGGCGTACCACATATCAATGAAAATATTTTCGAGGAGAATTTAATGACATAGACCTCAGAGCCAAATCGATGATTTGACCTACCAAAAAACCTCAAACAATTGGGGGTACATCCTCAGTCCAGGGAACCAAACCCTAGGACTTGGGTTTTTAACCATCCAACAGTATAATTGTTATCTTGATGTTATTCGACAATTACTAATAAGTGTTCATTAACCATTTTGACATCAATGACTTAGGTTTTTGGCAAAGTCAAACTCAGTCAAACTCCATGGTTGACATCAATGACACCCAACCAACAATAAAAAGATTGTAAAGAAAAAATCCCAAGCAAAAACACCAATAAATAGAAAAATAGAAAAAAAAAACCAAAACAATAAAAAAAACAGTTAATTCATAAATAATGTTAGTAAAGAATAATTATTTAGAAAATTAAATAAATAGAATGTTGATGTCAGTTTTTGGATATATGTTGTGTGCATGTTCAATGATGTCCAATGTATCAAGTGGTCTCGCCACCTATCATCAGGGACTCACGTAAAGCATAATAGATTAGAAAAGAGTGATAGGATGATTATAAAGGAAGAAATAACCAAGTGAACAACAATATGAATGTTAAAGGGAGAGCCCACGGGGCTTTGGATTGATGGTGAATGAGTGCACTGTTAAGGCACAACTTGTGATAGGTCACTGGTTCAAATCCCCCGTGGGTGCTTACCTACCGAAAAAAAAAATTATGAATGTTAAAGAGAGAAATAAATAAGTGAATGTTAATATGAATGCTAAGAAAATCTTATTATAAAGATATTTTGACCATAATAATAATACAAATGTATTTATTATAAAGAAATATCTTGACCATAATTTAAGAAATGAGAATAATGTATAAATGTTTGACCTTTAGCTCTAAATTCATCCAATAGAGAAACAGGATTAAGGTTAGGACGTGAAAGACCTAATAAGAATAATTAGAGATCGAATTCAATATAACGATTACTTACATTAATTCATTATAAGGGTTGATTAAATTAATTTGAAAATAATAATAATAATATTGAATATAAAGATGTCAATTCCTACTAGTATAACAGGTTGAGGATGGGCCTCATTAGCAAGGCGACCCAAGATTAAACCTCATGGAGGTTGTTGCACCAGTGCTAGGGGGAGAAGACATGCTAAAATCTATTCAACTTAGGGTTGGTGTGGCCCAGGTCGGGTGCAATCTTTGGGCGACTTTGATGTCTTAGATACCCCTGGGTTGCGGTTTCTCAAGCTAGAGGTCAAGTCTGGAAGAACATACACAACTTGACAAACAAACAAAAACTATTGATTATAAAGATAATAATGCTTTAAAATAAAAATTGGTTATGAGTTTACACAATTAATAAGAAGCACAATTACACAGGATATAAAAGATCTTGATTAGGAATGGATAATTTTAACCACAAGGGGGGATATTTAAGGGAGAAAAGAGAGGAAAGGGTGGTTGAATTTTTTAACATAAT
>APFE030098618.1:34733-51800 GCA_000404065.3 Pinus taeda
GTGTTCCATATGCAAGTGCAGTCGGTAGCCTGATGTATGCGATGGTCTGTACTAGACCAGACATTGCACATGCAGTGGGAGTATTGAGCAGGTTTATTTCAAAACTAGGGAAGGAGCACTAGATAGCAGTGAAGTGGGTTTTCAGGTATTTGCGTGGCACTAGTGATTATGGTTTGTGCTACCAAGGAAGACTAGGATTGGACAAAGTGTTGGACATTTGTGGCTTTGTTGATGTAGACTGGGATGGAGATCTGGATCAGAGAAGATATACAAGTGGGTATGTGTTTAACCTATTTGGAGGTTCAGTCAGTTGGATGAGTAAGAAACAATCTGTAGTGGCACTATCAACTATAGAGGCAGAATACATGGCAACCACTCATACAAGCAAGGAAGCAGTTTGGTTGCAGAGATTATGTTCAAGTATGGGGTTAGTATAGGGAGATATAAGGATAGACTCTGATAGCCAAAGTGCAATTTTCTTGGCAAAGAACCCTGCATATCATTCAAAGACATTGATGTTCAGTATCACTTTGTGAGGGATATGATAGAAGACAAAAAGGTGTTGCTGGTAAAGGTGGACACTTTGAAGAATACTGTAGATGCATTGACAAAATCTATGAGCTCTGAGAAGTTCTCTTGGTGAAGAGAAACAATGGGCATTGCAAGGCTGGATAAATGACTAAGCTCTCTTGTGGCCCCCTATGGAAAGAAAACAACAAGTGGGAGAATGTTGGGTTGTGTTATATTCTTTCCACCACTAGCCCACGTAGTTAACCAGGGGGTTAGAATGGGGCGGAGCCCCCCCTTCATTGCCCCGATTATGTAGCAGGGGGGGGAGTCACAGGAGGTTTAAGGGGTGCAGGTAACCCCACTCTATGGGGTCTGGGGTAGCGCCCCAGAAAATTTTGTTTTTGGACCCTATATTAGGTTGGGCGGACCTACCTATGGTTTTGTGCATGATTTTTTGCACATGGTTTTGGAAGCGATGGTTTTCGGTCCATGGTATTAGATGTTTCGGCATGTATAAATATGTATTGTAACATTGAAAGGAATATAATGAAAAATCAAGCTAGCAGTCTCAGTTTTGGGATCCAGGGGAAAATCTCTGTGTATATGTGTTTTATGTGTTATGCTCTCGCTTTTTTTATTTTCTATGTTTTAGACTTCGTATGCAGGTAATTTTTGTACGAGGTTAAAACCTACAAAAATTACCTGTTGAACTGGCTAAAAAGCCACATCATCAAGTCAGAGACCAAATGATAAACATAAACAAGCAGAAAAATTCAAGATAATATACATGATGGGAAAAAGATAAGCTTTTCTTCCCTTCTTTTTTTAACCCTTCACCATTACCCTTGGGATGGCATCAAAGAGACAAGAGCAAGATGATTGCCTACATCCACTTTGGCATAGTCCTTGTCTGAGTTTGAATTATCGGATGAGTGAATATGCTTATTCCCATTGATGTCCCCATCGTCAGGAATCAAGTCGGCTTGCACCCAGTGATTTCAAGCTTCTATTGGGTCTTGAGGGGTTTCCCCCTGGCAGGGATAATGTATTGAGTTTTTGTTCAAAATGATATGAGTTTGAGTTTGATAAAAATAATTATTTTAACATTACAGATTAGAATTTATTATTTTTAAAAAATAATTTAATTTATTTATTTTTAATTTAATTGGCTATTAAATTAAACATGTTATTGTTGAATATTTCATTTAATGCACCTTTGCAATAATAATGATGTACTTTTTGTCCGTTCATAAAGTCTTATTCTATTACATCTTATAACCACCAAACCCACAGTGTGTAGTCTTTAATCCCTTTGTACAAAGTGCAATGATGGTTGTACAACATTGGTACCAATGTGAGCCTTTTCACCATGATTGACCACCAACCCCACATTGTGTCGTCTAATGCCTTTGTACAAAGTGCAGTGATGGTTGTACAATATTGGTGTTAATGTGAGCCTTTTCACCCTGAATAAATATTTCAACTTTTTCATATTGTCGTCTACATTATTTTTTTAATGATGCAGACCTTTGGTCTTTTGATCTCATAGTTCTACTAAATGTTTAAAGGTTCTCTCTTTAGTGTTTGAAGCATGATTTATTAATAATAGTCTTGTAGCATATAATTTTATGTTGTATATAATAGGCTTGTGTATAATTATGTTATCCTATTTTTTTATGTTGTGTTGTATTTAAAAAGTTTTTTCTATTAGAAATGGTATTTTAATACTATTTTATTTTTAAATATTATTGAAATAATATCATGAACAATCATATTAAGTCTACAATATTTGTTTTCGAATAAACTAAATAATCACACATGACATATAATCTAATTTAAAATAGTTATTAATTAGTAAAAAATATTACAATACATTACAATTTCTTTTTTATAAATAATTGTACAAATTTTACAATAAGTTTAAAAGACTTTACATACAAGGTTGGATCTAGGGTGAATTGACTTTTCGCATAAAATATATCACTTTTATTGAACCCACACATTTTAGAATAAGTTTAAAAGACTTTACATACTAGGTTAGATCTAGCGTGAATTGAAATGACAACTAAAAATGTACCTATGAAAAAGTTAAGGATGATTCATAAGGTAAATGGAGAGTTGTCGTTTTTAATGAATTTATTTTCCATGTACAATGTTACAATCTTAAAAAAAAATATTAGCAATCTTAATAGTTAAAAATTTTAATTTTAGATTTTCACAATAATGGATTTAAGGTATTTATTCTTGTTTAAAAAAATCTCATACTTCATTTTTAAAGTTTGTATTAAACACATAATAACAAACCATTAAAAATTCATTATTTGATAACGAACCATTAAAAATTCATTATTTGATAAATAATTTTTTTTATTGCATGATTTAATGTCAAATTAATCTTAACTATTAATTATTTAATCATCTATATATAATAACACTTTTTTAATAACAGTTTTATAAAATTTAATATTATAAAAAATTAACTCACACCATCCAGATATACATGATCAACATGACTAACTAACGGTGCGAGTTGACAAGCGCAACGCTTGCGATTGATTGTTGGACGACCGCGACAACGCTTGCACGACAATGCATATGAATTCATGTGTGAGAGCAATGGATGCTTTCGTAGCGAACACAACATGTACACATGAAGCGAAGACCTTGTGCATGACCAAAACATGGTTGCACGGATGACATAGCGATCAACATGCAGAAGATGACAGTTGGTCGAATAAGTGAAAAAGAAGCACAACATGTAGAAGCAACACATAAAGTGACTTTTCATGTTTGCGCACATGCATGTTACTAAGGATAGGATGATATGATAATGAAAAATAGTCTTGCAAACTCAACTAATAGGTGTACTTCGAAATATGTTATGTACTTACCATGCTTACCCTCAAGATGGTCATGCATCCGACGGAGTTTGCATGCGATCCTAATATTTTCCATTACTCGTTTCCTTGGTCCTTCTCCTCAACTCCTTGGAAGCAATTTCAGCATGTCACCTTTTCGTGTAGCCACTGAGAGGAAGGTTTGCGCAATTTCAACGGACAGTAGCTACTGCCGAGATGAGGCCATGGGAGGTCTTCCTATGCATTTTCTGCATGCAAGTCCGATAAGACAACTTGGACAACACTACGCAGTTTTTAGGCTCAAAGAACTACTGTGGGACAGGGGTCTAGGAAGGACACCTCTGCGCAATTTCTGAGTGTAGTGTTGTTGGATTGCTCTATGTATTTCCGGAGAGAAGTGCTAGCTGGGGCCTTTTCTCACTGCGGGGTTTCAGGGAACAAGGGAGGTTGGTGTCTCTGCGCACTGTGGGGTTTCAGTAGGCAAGGGAGGAAGCTTGATGGTTGCAAAAACAAAGAACATAGATTCAGGAAGCTGGATGAGGCTAGGTTGCTTGGGAAAATGGCTAAGTGTGAGATCAGTGAAACGTATGCAAACATTGATAGGAATCAACTGTGATCACACACAGACACGTAGACCATCTAGAAAACGTAATACATACTTTTCTGGATGCAAAAACCTTTATGACATGAGTTCATGAGTTGAGTGTGAAACATGTCTATGTGATGACAACCACTCATACACACACAATTCCCTTGAAGCAAGACAACATTCCCTTTGCATGACAGACAACAACCGCTATGCCCAAAAATGATATGTGCTACAAAAAGATGAGAATGCGAACAACTCTTTAGGATCAAGGAGGGATCTTGAAATCATCATCTTACCAACAAACGACCAAGGATGATCAATCGCAGGATCCAAAGTAGGCTCCAAAATTTGCATGCGATCCAAAATTTTGAAGGGTGGTTGTAGCCACTACAACACTTGGCGACACACTAGTAGAACTCCATCTTATCTATTTTGGTTCATTGACAGCACATGGCCTTTGTCTTTTTAGGAGTATTGAATCATTGTGCAGGTTACTTCAGATTCCCCACTTACCCCATGGACAGACATGGTTCACCTTTTTCCAACTCAGTCAAACATAACAAAAGTTCAACTTGATCACAATGTTTCAAAATCGGGAAGGGTAGTTTGGCTCGCGAGTTGAAGATTTTCAAAGTATAAGTTTTCATCTTTGGTGTTGCTCTGCTACCAGCAAGCCTGGACAGTACCCTGGTGGAGTCACATAGGAACACATGCATTGCTCCACTACCAGCGAGCCTGGTCAGTGCCCCGGTGGAGTTGCATGCTTCACCTCTCTGCACCGAAAGCCTTTCTCTTCTTTCACCTTTGTATTTTTTAAGAGGAATGTGCATAGGCACTTATTTATTTTTGGGGCAGAAGAGGGATCCCAACTTATTGAGAGTAGAAGAGGTTGTTCCTTAAAAGAATCATGTAAGACCACTGACATAGATTTTCCCCTTCTTTGTTTCTACTAGTTGGATGAGCTTGAACACATAGAGAAAAATGTTGATTACAGGCATGGGGTTTCCCAGTGTCGACACAAGTTCATGGTTGGACCAAAGTTCCCCTTGCAGACGGCTCGCATTTTCCGTCAAGACTTCATCAGCTAAAGGTTACAACCAAGCACAGAGAAGATGGACGCAAGACTGGCCAAGTGTTGCAATGTCACAAGTCTCTTAGATTTCAGCCACATACTCATTCAAAAGCCAGGACTCAGTAGATGGCAACACTTATTTTGGGAAAACAAAAATAGAAAGGTGTTGACACCTAATCATAAGGATTGGGTGAATAAGTGTAACTGATGTAAATAAATAATAATAAATATGAATAGTCACCGGGAGATGAAGTGAACAGTCTCTCCCTCATGTATATAATAAAGATCAACCTGAATGAATAAATGTGAATTGATTTGGAGGAGTTACTGCCTAGCCTGACATGGTATCAGAGCCAGTGCCATTTTTGGCTTCTAATTGCCATTGTAACTCCCTTTTTTCATAAATCTGGGTCTGCCCTCTGCATAATAATTAGTGTCTTCCCTCTGCGTGATAATATGGGTAACGCTTGAGCGAGGAGGCCATGAATGTTGTTCCATAAATGTTGTTGCTCTCCTCTCCACGTTGGTATGACAGTGCTCCATTGCCAAACCTTCTCTCTCCATGCTAGCTAGCCTCCCTCCATACGCTACTGCTCTCTCCACACTGGTATGAAATTCTTGGTAAAAGTTGGTGTAAACACTGTTTCATACATACGTTGTTTCACATATACACTGCTCCCTCCATATATTTCAATCCTTGTATGAAATTCTTGGTAAATGTTTGTGTACACACGGTTTCATATATACGCTGCTCCCTCCATATATAACACCGCTTTCACATATATGTTGCTCCCTCCATATGTCCATTTTCCATACCTTCGCTATGATTATACCATTCCTTTCACATAAATCCATTTCCTCTTGATTTGCATCCCCAGAAGACTTGCTCGAAAGTCTAGAAGCTGAGTTTGAAGACTTATTTAATTTCCCTTATCAAGCGACGCCTTACCAAGCATCAGGCATTATTGAAGACTGAGAGACAGAAAAAGAAAGAGATGTATTTTCCAATGAGAAAAGTATACAGTCAAGGTGTAAAGCATAGGATTTGAGCATAGGGATTTATATTTCCATCCAAGTTTTTGGCAAATTTTGATTTGCATCAGAATTATGATTCTCTTTTGAGTAGTTGATATTGTTTATCTTTTATTTCTCTTGAATTGCAACCATATTGTAATGCAAAAAAAAACTGGTGATATTCTATATGGATAGAATATAGTTTTGATCTTTGTATATTAAATAAAGAAGGAAGAATAAGGCTGTATTATTTTGAAGCACATTTTTCCAGCATAAGTTTTTTTTTACAGTATGCATTCAATCATATCTATTGTAGGAATAGTTCTTACTGGAAAGGAGAACTATCCTGAATGGTCCTGGATGATAAAACACACCCTCATTTTCAATGAGCTGTGGAAAGGAGTGTGTATTGGAGATGGAGACAAAGAGCCAGAACAACCTACCTCAGACAAAGAGTTTGTCATTTGGGAAAATAAGAACAGCAAAGCTTACACATTAATTGCAACATCTGTAAGTGAAGAGGTGAGTCACCATATTTCGCCATTTTCAACTGCTTTCGAAGCCTTACAAAATCTGAAAGAACTCTATGACTCACATTCTGCACTTGAATTTGTTCAACTCATGATTAAACTCTTCACTCTTTAATTACAAAATAATGATCCTCTTTCTCTTGCATCTGAAGTAAAATCTATAATGCATGATATCAAAGCCACTAAGGTTGAATTGGATATTCCTCTTATCGCTTTTCTCAAGGCACACTATCCTACTTACTCCAATTATCTTGAGTCATTGCAAGCAAATGGAAATTTCAAAGATATTACCTTTCACTGTCTTGTGAAAAAATTTGCTGAAAGAGAGAAAGCTTTTGGAAAGAAGACAACCCCTGAATCTTCTAAAGAGGTTGTGTGCCTTGCTCATAAAGAAAACAATCTTGCTCAAGATTCTTCCAGAGGAAGAGGTGGTCGAAGAGGAAGAGGAAGATATTTCAAGGGCAGGGGGTAAACACTCTCAAGGAGAAAAATCAGATTTGTGTTGCATATGCTACAAAATAAATGGATCACATGATGCCTTTACATGCAAGTTACCTTGGGACAAAATTGAGCAGCAAAGAAACCAACCCAAAGGTAAAACTAATGACACAGACAAAGGTAAAGCACCTGAATCCACTCATTATGTTGTGGCACAATGTAATATCAGAGTAAATGAAGATTTATTTAATGCTTCACTTGCTTCTTGGAAAAATTATTGGTTGCTTGATTCAGGAGCAACTTGCCACATGACTCATAGAAAATATTTTTTTGAAGAATTTACTGACAATGTTGATGGAGTGGTATACTTTGCAAACCAATCAAAAATCAAGCCATTAGGGCTTGGCACAATTAGGCTTAAATTGCCTGGTCTTCCAGACTTTATTCTGCATCATGTTTTATATCTCCCACAACTGAAGAGAAACTTGCTGTCCTTGGTCCACATCCGCCAGCAAGGTCACTCCATTCATATGTTTGATGGCAAGTTTCAGGTGAGAAAAGCATCTGACCACTCACTTGTCATGAGGGGACTAGAAGAAGAAAGGCTTCTCAAGCTGCAAGGTACCTCTGCTCGTGCACAACATTTCTCATAAAATTCTCATTATGAAGAAGGTGGCATGCTATATTTGGACATTTGAACTATGACAGCCTCCACTTGTTGAAGAAAAATGGTGTTGTTGGTTTTCCTATAATTCCTAGGAAACTTAAGCAATGTGATGCTTGCATTCTAGGAAATCATAGCAAACACTCTTTTCATGATTCACTTTCAAGAGCACATAGAAAACTTGAACTCATTCATTCAGATTTATGTGGTCCAATGCCTGTTCCTTCTGCAAATGGAAATAAATATATGATGACATTTATTGATGACTACACCAAAATGTGTTGGGTTTATTTATTAAAGAACAAATTTGATGCTTTTCAAACATTCAAGAACTTTCATACATGGATTGAAAATGATGCACAATCTCATATTGGCTCTATTCGCACTGATAATGGAAAAGAATATACTTCAAATGAATTTGAAAACTATCTTCTCCAACATGGGATCAAACATCAAACAATTGTGCCTTATAATCCCCAACAGAACTGTGTAGCTGAAAGAATGAATAGGACAATCTTATATATGGTGCGCTCCATGATGTTTTTCAAAAATGTAAAGTTGATGTTTTGGGCTGATGCAGTTATATGTGTTGTATATATAAAGAATAGATGTCCATCTAATGCTATTAGAAACAAGACTCCATATGAAATGTGGTATGGGCACGTTCCTTTCGTAAAGCATCTCAGGGTCTTTGGTTCCACCTGTTATGCATTGATACCAAAGGTACATAGAAACAAACTTGGTGGAAGAAGTCGTAAGTGCATCTTCCTAGGGTATTCAAACACCTCCAAAGCATACCATCTCTATTATGAAGTCAATAAAAAGTTTGTTGTATCTAGAGATGTAATATTTCTTGAATCATCCAAAACTGACAATGTTGTTGAGCAGCAACTTGATCGCTTGGATAGATTTGCAAACACAAAATCATTTCAAGAATTTGATAATCAGATTCCACATCTTGAAGGGGGGATTCCTATACTAGATCAACATGTGGAATCTTCTTTTGAAGAACTCTCTCCCCCGCATGAAACTCCAACAACAGATGATGCTTTAAGTGATGTGATTGATAGAATTGGGAGACTCAATCTTGATTCAGTCCCAACTCAATCAATGGAGCAGCCTGGACCATTTGAGAAAGGTGCTCCAAAGTGGTTGATAAAGACACTTGAAAGTGTTCATCCTAATGAGGTTGGAAAGACAGGAACTAGAAATTCAAACCGACAAAATGGAGGTGATGTAGATGACTCTGATTCACCTGTTGATATGGATGTTTCTTATGATTGTGAATTGAATTTGTCTACAAATTTCGAACCAACTTCCTTCAAAGAAGCTACTTCTCATGATGAATGGAAAGAAGGGATGCAAAAGGAGTATGATGCCTTGATAAAGAATGGCACTTGGAAGCTGGTTGATCCTCTATAGGAACCAAACCAATTGGCTGCAAGTGGGTATACAAGAACAAGTATAAAGCTGATGGCTCACTTGACAAGCACAAAGCTAGGCTTGTGGCAAAAGGTTTTGCACAGAAGGAAGGGGTCGATTAGAGGAAACTTTTGCCCCCACAACAAAATGGGCTACCATCTGGACACTCTTTGCCCTAGCAACTCAGAACGGTTGGAAAGTCTATCAAATGGATGTAAAAACTGATTTCTTGAATGGAGATCTAAAAGAGAATGTTTTTATGTCCCAGCCTAAAGGATTTGCTATGAAAGGACATGAACATAAAGTATGCAAACTTGTGAAATCCTTGTATCGCCTCAAACAAGCACTGCAAGCCTAGTATGAAAAACTAACTAAGCATCTTCTGAAACTCAATTTCAAACATTATGATCTTGATGATGCAACTTTATTTGTCAAGAAAGTTGGCAAAACAGTTATATAACTTGTGGTATATGTAGATGATCTTTTGATGACAGGGAACAATGAAAGCTACATTGCATCCATAAAGAAGAAATTAAGGAAAGGTTTTGAAACAACTGATTTGGGCTATGTTCATTACTATATTGGTATTGAAGTAACCCAACATCCAAAGTCCATATTCCTTTCTCAAAAGAAGTACATTGGAGATCTGTTGAATAGGTTTTGCATGACAGAATTCAATCCTCTTACTACTCCAATGGAACAAAACTTAAAGCTCACATCCATTGAAGGAAAAGAATTTGAGGATGAAACAAAGTATAGACAGCTTGTAGGAAGTCTCAACTACCTAACTACTAGCAAACCAAACATTTCGTTTGTTGTTGGAATCCTCTCTAGGTTCATGCAAAAGCCTTGTGAGGGACATTGGTCTGCTACAAAAAGAATTCTAAGGTACTTGAAGGGAACTCAATACTTTGGAATCAAGTATACATAGGTGGACAACTTCAGCTTGATTGGATACTCTGATTCACACTTCGATGGAGACAAAGAAACTGGGGTATCTACTTTAGGTTATGCTATGAGTCTCGGATCAGGAGATGTCACCTGGAGATCACGCAAACAATCAGTTCCAGCAGATTCCACAACAGAAGCAGAATATGTGGCCAGCTGAGGCAACAAAAGAAATTGTGTGGCTCAGAAAAATTCTTGAAGATTTGCAGGTAAAACAAGAACAATCGACTCCACTCATGATTGACAATACCTCGGCAATAAAGTTTTCCAAGAACACAAAGTTCCATGATCAAACGAAGCACATCAATACTAAATATCATCTGATTCGACATCATGTTGAGGCCAAAACAATCCATCTCCGCCATTGTTCCACTAATAAGCAAATTTTAGACATCTTCACCAAAGCACTTGGAAGAGAAAAGCTTGAACGATTCAGAACGATGCTTGGACTCACCAACATCACTTCAAATTAAGGGGGGGAATGTTGACACCTAATTATCAGGATTGGGTGAATAAGTGTAACTGATGTAAATAATAAGAAATATGAATAGTCACCGGGAGATGAAGTGAACAGTCTCTCCCTCATGTATATAATAAAGATCAACCTGAATGAATAAATGTGAATTGATTTGGAGGAGTTACTACCTGGCCTGACAAAAGGTATCAATCAAACAAAACAAAATAAAACAAAAATAGTAATAAAAGCCAACACAACAAAAGAAATCAAAGCAAACAAGAAAACAAACTAAACCAAGTCAACAAGCAAACAAACATGCAAACCAAAAAGAAAAGACAAGCGAGAAAGCAAACACTACTCCTACTCCTATGCTAAACATTCGGGGTTACGTGAAATGAAATTTCCAGTGAAGCCACCGTAGGCTTACACGACCTGCAATCATGAAGATAAAAGTGACTAAAACAGATAAAAAACAATGTGAAACAGAAAATGCAAAAACTTGACAAACTTGCACACAAGAGAGAAGATCTCACCTGTGGGTGGAAGAATGTATCACAACCACCCAACACACATGCTTACCTCTTCCGTGACTACCGTTTTTCAATAAACCTCGGAGGCTTCTTGCGAGTGTGTGTTATTCTGCACCAAGTTTCTTAGCGAGTTAGAGGAAGGACTGAATCTTGTTACCTACAAAATGACTCGCCAAGTAAGATTGTTCTAGCCATTTAGGGATTGGATCATAAAATTTGTGATGGTTGTTTTGAAATATTCATGATCTTTGAGAAGATGGATTCCCAATTTGAGAGAGGGGATCACAATGGGAATCTAATACGGATAGATGGATGTGGTCATTCTCATTGGTCATGTCAAGACATTGAAGGCTTGCCATAGCCATCAGCATAGGCTGAAGTGCCTCACTTGCTTAACAGAAGTCTAAGAATAAATATTTTACAAGGTGAATATCATAGTGTGCAAAGGCAACTGTCATTGGATGTAATGTTGGGAAAATGATAAACTGCATGACAGCCACCCAAGGTAGAAGAAAAAACAGACTAGTCAGTCGAGATGCCAGATTCCAAGTTTGACATGAACAAAGAAAAATTTTGAACAATTGTGTGAATGCTCTGAATGAGGGAACCAAGTTCATTGTCCGCTAGACATGATCAAACACCCACCTACAACTGGTGAAAACATGCACGAGCATCATGGTCATCACAAAAATGTAGAAAGGATGTCAGCACTGTGAATGTATGAAACTAGTTGGGGTGTGGTGAAATGAGAGTAACTTGATTCGCGTGATAGGTTGTGTGCTCATGATCACACAGGGAGATTTCTTGTGTGATGAGTGGGAAGATTTGACGTGCGAAATTTGCAAAAAGACTAAGGAGCTGATTATGAGAGAGAACATCCAATAAGTATGATTCTGGATAAAGATAGTCTTTGAGATGATCAACTTCATTGTCCCATGATTGAATGAGGGATGAACACTCCCAACCCAAATTGGATGTAAGAGAGGTGCATGAAGATGAACGTGTTGTAATGGACTCGTGGATTTGATCATTAGAGAAAATCTGAAATTTTGAAATATCACACCCAGAATAGTAAATATTCTTTACATGGGGATCCACGTCAAGTGCAACCATGCAGATAGACGGATTGTGCATGAGAAATTAGATCTGATTTGGATTAGCGGGCTTACTAGAGTCGTGAGGTCCTGACATAACCATCAATGGGCATTGAAGTGCCTCGACTCCCTGGCACGTTGCGTAAATTTCCAGAATTGGAAAATTGCATTTTGAGATGTGAACTAGATCATGCACGACTTGAGGATGGTTGTTGTTACTGATTTCAAAACTTCTCTTAGGATGACAGCCATCTTTGTCACTGCCTTCATCAAAATTTTCAGCAAGCTGACTCGACGAGTTGTCTTCATGCAACACACAAGATGATGATGAGTGGGGAGAGTCCTGTGTGTTGAGATTATTTTCATCGTGGACAAACTCATTATCTTATGTCGATCGAGGAGATAACTCATAAGATGAAGAAACAAGAGAACGTGGAATATCTATGACGCATGTTGATGCGTTCTGAATGATAGGACACACGGATAAGTGAGGTGTAGAGGAAGCTTCAATATGGATGTCTTCTTTGACTGGTGTGCATTCCAGATCTGAGTTAGAGTATACATGAGATGAAAGTAGATCATATGATGTGCTTGGGAATTCATCACAACATACGAAAGCGTGGGAGTGATGACAACCCAAGACTGGAGGTTGATCGAAAAAATTGATTGTGCATGATGTTTCACCAATATTCGCGAGTCGAGAATCGATCAAGAATGGAAGCTCAATGTTTTGAGAGGAATTGATTGTGTCTTCACCATCCCACTCCTCCGCTTGTATGATGATACTTCCTTGCACATGACTACAACTTGACCCAACAAATCCAGAATCAAGAGAGTTCGCGCAACTAGCTTGTGAAGTAGATCGCTCAAGTGAGTCATGGTGCAAGGAATCATGGCTTGTAGATGATAGAGGATGGCAGAGATGCAGATTAGACTCAAGACTTGGGTTATGAATGGCGATGTCCTCTTGCGAAATGGAGGTATGAGTTTTTTCTATATTATTTCTTAACCATTGTGGAATTTCCTCTGTTGGGGTGGGAGACAGTCGAGCAAATGGGTTGGGAACATGTTGCACATATTTTTCGTTTTTCAACCGCTACGAGGGGTCACCCTCTTTGAGACATGAGGTGTCTCATGATCCACAAGAGTCGAGGAAGAAGGAAAATCAGGAGGTTCACCATTTTTGGAGACATGAACCAAGTGTTTTAGCTCTTGGCTCATGAAGTCAACGTCCACAAACTGTTCAGGAATTTCATGATAGAGGTGAAGGAAGTGGGTAGCAAAGTCCTCAAATGATTCATCAGGCTTCATTTTTAAATGAGAGATTCTTTCATAGACATCTTGGTGATCACACTCATCGAAGGCTTGATGAAGCTCCTTGAGGAAAGTGAGAATGGAATGGATGGAAACAGGTGGTAGGATATGACACCACCGATTAGCATGACCTTCAAGGGTGAGAAAGAAGAGTACGCAAAAAATATCATAACTATCAATTTCATGAGATTTGCAGAAATGAAGAAAATCAGAAATGTGCTCGGTTATAGATTCTCTGTCCTCAATGTCAAACTTTAACAAGGACAAGTGATCGATAATCTCATCGGGAATTGGTAGCTGATTAAGGGAGAAATGAGAGAAACGAGAGAAACACCACGGGAGCATGAATTGTGTATGATTCATTGGGTAAGAGATTCAACCTAGATGTACGGGCTCAGCTTGTCATCTAGCCCTCCTTCTAGCACCAAAATGTTGATAATGCTGGACCCACCAACTTGAGGGGATCTCCTCGATATGAAGTCCCAACTAGACCTCACACCGTTTTGTGTAGGAGTCCCATCTAGTATGATGGCCTAGTTTCCATTATCTTAAATGTTTGCCTCGGCTCTTGCTTGTCAGCATAGGAGAGTGGTTTTCTTTGTCTTTGAGTAGTGAGGTTCGCGTGCCTAGTGTTTTCTAGTGTTACTTGTGTCAATGGTTCTTTCACCACAAAGGGAGAGGGCGGGAGTGAGTCCCAAGCCGGATGGGAGGAAGCCCAAACTCTGTTAGGAACACACAACACAACAAGATGCACACAAATTTCGAAGGAGCAATCCACACGAATGCGATAGTCACAACACACAAGGAAAGATAACATGTACAACACATAGCAGAGGAGTCCACGTGATTGTGACAGTTGTTATGGAAATTTTACGTGAAAGGTTTGTCTGATGTCCAGGAAGGTAACCAACACAGGCAGGACAACGTTAACAACTCATACAACACATTTTCATTAATATATATGTATTACAACAAATGAATGAGTTCAAGTGCTAAACATAATTTAAAGCCACATGTATTAGAAGTGTTAAGGATTAGTCTTACAACAATTACAACACATGTGTGAAAACGTGCTCGCCTGTTAATAGGCTTCTAGATTAAGCGAAATTTCCAAGACACATAGTTACACCATACATCCTTAACCCCATGGGTGGGGCGTTGGAGCCACTACTTACTCCTCAAAGAAAAGATCATAGAATCTCAAGGCTATGTGGGAGGATCCGAGGTGAAAATTCCTTTACATGTACAAATGAGGGGGTATTTATAGCCAAGGGTGAAACTGACCCTTGTGGTTGTTTGAATTCCCTCATGATTATTTGACTTCCATAACCTTTCAACTTTACATGACTCTTCATATGACTAGTGGGTCTCTTAGACTTCCACGTTACATTACATTGATTGACAGTATGGGCCACCATAGAGATGTGGACGACATGACTCATGACAAGACTCGACATGACAGTGCTGGTACATTTTTGCTATGGTTGGTGTGCATGTCGAGCTACAGTGTTGTTGGGTGATGGATGTCTTGTCATAGCTTCACCTCCGCATGGAAAAGTGCACGGAGACTTTGATGGTCATTGGGTTCGCTTGATGTTGTATTCGCACGTTGCTCCTTGCTTGTATGTTGGCATACTTGATAGGTTCGTCCATTTGCAAAAAGTGCATGTTCGTTCGTCCATCTGTGCGCGAACACATCCTCGCATGTTCGCTCGTCTATCCGTCCGCGAACACATCTCTGCATGATCGTTTGTTCACGAGCACATCTCTTTGCATGCATTGTTTATTCGTCCATTGGCGAACATGTCCTTTTTCATGTACTCACTTTGTTCATCCCATCCATCGTCATGCCATGTTTGTTTGTGTACCTATATCTACAGTCGCTCATGACAAGACGACATCAAATCCATAAATCTCCTAGTCTACCATGATGCATGATTGTTTCGGGTGTAGGTGACCAGTAGAGAAGACAAGGTTGTGAGCTTCGAGCTGGTGAAAACTACACATAAGTCACTGGGAGATGGTGATGAGCAATTTGGATCGACAGTGACTGTCTGTGGGGACTGGCTCAATTGGAGGACAAAACTGTGGAATTTTTGGAAGGAGCAGTCTGGGCTACGGGAAGGTTGTGCAGACAAAATATGCACAATTTTTGGAAGGAGTGGGCAGCGGGATCCTGGTAGCCAAAACTGAGCAATTCCTGGAGGGAACTAGAAGTTGGCTTCTGTGAGCTTGGCATCAGAAACTGTGCAATTCTTGGAGGGAACTGGAAATTGGCTGTTGGGAGCTTGGCAATGAAAACTGCACAATTCCTGGAGGGAACTGACAGCGCGCTACTGTGAGATGTTGGAAGGAAAAACTGCACTAAAAATGGGAGGCTAGCCTGGTGATCACCTATGCATAGTTTCTGAGCTGAGCAGAATGCTGGGTAGCAAAGGGATTGCTCATGAAATCTGTGCAGTTTTCCGGGTGCAGTTGGTCAGCCTACTGGTGGGTTGGCTGGAAAAACTACACAATTTTTTGAGGGAGACAGGGATGGGCACTGAGTGTCTGTTCAGCGTGTCTGTGCAATTTTCTTAGTCAGTGAAGTAGGCAAGGTTTGCAGCCTCTACGCAATTTTTTAGGGGAATCAGTCCTAGGGTGAATTTCGGGTGAAATTCTTTGGTTGACTAGCAGGAAGGTTCATTGATCAGCTTGCAAGGAGCGCAACTTGAAATGGCTTGCTTGGTGCTTCTGCATTATTCTGGGTGACAGTCAATCGAGTCGATGGCGAGATGAAGGTCTGGCTGTCAGAGGGAGATTCGGTCGTCAGAACTTCAGTAAAACGACTAAGTGTGTGAGCGAGTGAAAAGGTGCATACGTGATCTTGCAAACACACACTTACATCACTTGACAACGAGATGACTCAAACCATCTAGTCATACATGATCAACATGATTGACCGACGGTGCGAGTCGACAAGCGCAACACTTGTGATTGATCGTTGGACGACTGCAATGATGCTTGCACGACAGTACATACAACTTCATGTGTAAGTGCAGTAGATGCTTTCATAGTGAACACAACATGTACACATGAAGCGAAGACCTTATGCACGACCAGAACATGGTCGCAAGCATGACATAGCAATCAACATGCAGAAGATGACAGTTGGTCGAACAAGTGAAAAAGAAGCACGACATGTAGAAGCAACACATAAAGTGACTTTTCACATTTGCGCAAATGCATGTTACTAAGGACAGGATGATATGATAATGACAAGCAATCTTGCAAACTCAACTAAGAGGTGAACTTCGAAAGATGTTTCGTACTTACCATACTTACCCTCAAGATGATCATGCATCCAACGGAGTTTGCATGTGGTCCGGATCTTTTCCATTACTTGGTTCCTTGGTCCTTCTCCTCAACTCCCTAGAAGCAATTTCAACATGTCACCTTTTTGTGTAGCCATTGAGAGGAAGGTCTGTGCAATTTCAGTGGACAGTGGTTGTTGCCGGGATGAGGCCCTGGGAGCTCCGTCTATGCAATTTCTGCATGCAAGGCCGACAAGCCAATTTGGACAACATTGCGTAGTTTTGAGGCTCAAAACATTGTTGTGGGACAGGGGTCCCAAGAGGACACCTCTGC
>APFE030098619.1:0-13644 GCA_000404065.3 Pinus taeda
CTTTATAAAAATTATAAAGTCACTTTAAGAGAAAAATTAAAATCTTTTGGACACTTTTCCCTAGGCCAAAGATCAAAGACTAAGGGAACCACCTGTCCTCCGATACCAAATTTCAACATGTAAAAGGGAGCAAATCGTGGTACATGAGGTACCCCGACATTCATTTTTCCACCCTTCTTCATATGCCTTTTGCCTTGGATTGATTTTTCTTCATAACTGCTCGGGGCTCTAAGGGATGTAAAGCATGATTTGTAATATGTACCAGTGAATACCCCCTTGAAGTGGGACAGTTCATCGCCCACCAGGGTCTGGGACAATCATGGGTTCCTTAATGATGGAAGAGGCTCATCTAGGGCCCATAGGAACCAAGGCAATGGCCATAGGTAAGGGGTAGAGCTCATTTTTGGCTTTTGCCGAAGTGCTAAATTCGTATGTCCCGACCATCTTTTACATTTTGTGGTACATTCCCTGTTGACCATGGCCAAATTATGTTTTTTATTTTCTTTTTAGCCGCATCAACCTCTGGGGTATCGTTCCAAGCTCCACCTAAGGTGTGGACAAAGGGAAGGGGAGGCTAACCCTATGTGGACCCAATGGACACGTGTGGACCCAATGGACACATGTGGACATGGATGAGAAAAGAGATAAATGGGACTCAAATGAGTGGAAAGGGAGTAATGTAGGTGGTGTCGAAAAGCAGAACCACACAACCAAAATCGAGATTTCCCATATAGTGTCAGCCTTGTTGACCATTAGGATGACACGTGATGATTATATGAAGACTCCATGCCCAAGGATGCTCCAAATGACACTTGTACCATGATCCATCAGATATCATTAGCCACTAGAGTTTCTTAAGTCTACTTCTATCTTCTCATCATCTTTCTTGTACTCAGATTCCACACCCTACGGGGAATTGTAATAAGTGATACTAGTAATGATGAGTTTTGAGTCTATAACAGGCCTAGGAGGTTGGGACTCGATTATAAAACGAGTACACCTTTGAGCGCTTTTTTATCTGGTTAATTATCCCTTCTTTTTCAGAGACAGATAATTTTCTGGATTTTTTCACTCACTTTTTACCCCAAAGTCAGGGCGATAGTTTGAAGGTTGAGCCCCTAACACAGCTTAGTGTCTAGATTCGATGTATATTGCCATACTAGGTCACAAAAAAAAAATCGTAGAATTTGGTTAGGTTTAGGTAGTCATTTTTTAGTGTTTTAGATTCCCCGTAAGTCAAAAATTGCAAATAAAATTGTATTTAAATTGTAATAAGTGTAATCTAGAGAAGTTGTATGGGGTATGAGTAATCAAAATTACACCTCTCACCCTCAACTTCCTACTATGAAACAATTTGAGGGGCTAATAATGTGTTTTGCACCCTCAAAACCCACATTTCCTAAGTTTAGTGGAAATTGTGGCATTTAATTAAGCTAGAATTAAATAAAATAGAGAAATAAAATATTCCATGTGACAGAATGACTTGGAAATTATCCTAAGTCAAAGAGTTTAGTCAAAGGACAAGTGGAAGATGACTGAGCACATTGCATCATAAATACACCATTATTTCATAAAATCGAATTTCCCAAAGATAAAGCAACAATTGCACATGTGGAAAATCGAATTTATTAGAGGAGCTCATGCACTGAAAGAATATTCTATGTTATATTTGGACTGAAGATTAGGTGGGGCCTCATCTCATGGTTATCTCAGGTTCTTCTACTCTTAGCACTCCACTCTTGACTACTAGTTGCACATGGAGGACACACAGTTCCTAGGGACCTACGTAGAGCTATCTGGGGATCATCTACATATGTGGCATCACTTAGTTCGAGTTTGCATTTGTTGATTGGAGTTATCACGAAACTTGGATTCACTCATGGATGAGTTTACTATGCCATATATGGAATTTGATTTCCCTTGATGTGCACATATGGAATTCGATTTCCCTTGATGTCTCTATCTTCTCCACATCGAACTTGACTTATCTTTCCTTGGGATTTGCTCCAAGTTTAGTTTTCACATGCATTTTTCCTTGGGATTTCCTCCCAACTCTCTAGATAATGAAGCTATATTCTCTCATATTGTATCATGTAATGAGCTATTGGGCTTGAGGAAACTCTGTCATTTTGTACTTGCATACATTCTTAATACAATCAAGACTTTGGGGCTATCTGGTTGGTGTTCTCTTGGCATTATGAGGTGATGCCCTTTCATGCTACTGCTATTGTGTTTAATTTCTTTCGCATATTGAATTAATATTAATTTATACTTGTCATTTTGCTTGGATTGATGTGTGCAAACTATCTCGCACATATCATTGATTTAGAGTAGTATTCTAGGGATAAGCTTGCCAATTCATTTTAGGAGGAATGCTTGGTTTATCTTATTCATTATATTGCTATAATCTTGTGCAAACTAATACGTTTTCAAGTGTGTAAGAAATATCTTTTGTATTGTGTGTAGGAATACATCTAGAAGTGGGAGAAAACTCAATTAGATCAACTCACTCCAAGAGTCACAGCGATCCAAAACTCGGCCATTTTTTCGCTCCAAGTTTTCCATCTAACGAAGAGCAAAGGGGAATTTTCTTACTCTATAGCTACTTGATCATCCATTTAAATTCAAAATACATCTTTGACTATAGTTCTTTCAAAGTTATATCTCCTACTTAAGGGTCATTTCCAAAGCAAGGCAAATATGGGGACTCACTCCCATTACTTGAGCTAGTACTTTGTAAATTAAATTCGAAGTTTAGTTTTGGTTTCTTTTTCCTAATTTCACACTGACAATTATTTTTTTTGTGTTTTGCAACCCATAGGCTTGATCATTGGGCAGCAAGGAGCTTGAGGAGAAGCTTTGGAAAACTACTCACTCATGTGTATGCAGGACCCCCTCACGCTATCCAAAGACTGATTTCTAGGGAGGCCATAAGCACTTGGGAGAGAGTTGCAAACTCATCTAGGCCATGGGCCTTTTGAGCCTTGTGAATTTCTTTTAGAAAGTTGTTCCCATCTTCAAGTTTGTTGTTGTTATATTTTTTGGGGAGAGAGTCTACTTTTGTTAGAGTCTCATCTTTGTAAAAATCTCTCTCGTATTGTGGGTTGCCCTCTTAAAGGCATTTTTACCAGCTTTAAGCGCTAATAAAAGATAAAAAAAAAAATTGTTTGAAAGAGCTTGGGATTTTTCCCATGGCATCCCCCTTCCTCATTTAAAGGAGGGATTCATGTGGGTGGCCTAATCCTACTTCTAATTTTTTTTAGCTTTCTAGATTTTAATTTCATATTGTGCATGCTTAAAATCAACACATTTCACTCCACATACAAGTTTTTACTAATCTTGTATTTAAATTCCCACATGCGTACGGTTCCAAATTGTAAACTTGAGAAAATCTCATCTTATGTGTAAACACTTCATACTTTGGCAAGTCTTAATTGTTTCATAATTTCTTCAAGTATATGCTTCACTACTTAGTCAATTTATGCTATATGTCATGAAAACTATTGGAAAACTATCATTTATTTGAAACAATTGTAACTTAAAGAAATCTATTCCATTTTACTTGTTTATTTTCCATTAAATGGTGCAAACACATATGAGCTTATTTCCATTCTAGCTCTCAAGTTTTGCAAACTATTTCTCCTTGAAGCATTTGCATGAAACATCAGCTTAATTTGTGGAATTAACACAATTTGCACTTCATCTAGGCGTGTCAAGATAGGAAGGCCCCAAGCCTCACTAAAACTTACCTCCAACTTAAGTTGGTTGAATAGACTTTTAAGGACCCTCTACCTCTATTGACTCCTCATTGTGAAATTCAAATATTTGGGCGAGGATGAGGTTTGAGGACTAGAGTTCAGTTGTAACTTTGCTTTAGTACTAATTAATAAAATAAACCAAGAACTCATTCCATCACATTTGCTTTGTTTGCAAAGTTCTTAAATTTCTTGCTATCTTGATGGTTTAAAGGCTCACATGCAAATCTTATTTCAAGAGGCACTTTGGATGCAAACATTGTAATCTCTTTTAATTTTGCAACAAGTTTAATTTTCTTGTACTTGGAAATTGGTTTATCTTTTGGTTTAATTGCATATTGTCATGAATGGTTGATTTCACTTTCAAGTACTATTATTTTGGGGTTGTAAACTTAATTGCATGTTGTCAGCTTGGTCTAACATTTGAGTTTTTTTTATCATCTCATTCTCACAAGTAGATTTCTAATGGTATCTTTTTTGAGCAAGATAGTTTCCATGCTTTGATTTGTAGACTTATTCATCTTAAAAGCATTGATAATATCTTGTGCTAACAATTTTTTGTTTCACTTTTCAGGATTATTTTCGCTTTCCATTTGAAAGCATTTCACTTCATTTTAGACAAATACAATTTCATTTCTTAAAGAGCAATGCTTTGAAGGCACTGATTGATTATGTATTTCATGCTTATCTTATGTTTTGATAGTTATTGAGCATATCAGTTTTGTTTATAAATCTCAAAGAAATAATCTATTTAACTCTAACAATTCTCCTAGAAACTCACATCTTTTTAACTTAACTTTTCATTAGGGACTACCCCCCTTAGCTAACTTAGGGGATAGCTCAAAAAGAGAGAGTCGGGATTAATTTGACAGCCCCTTCTCTACGTTCCCTGCCACCAACCACACCTTGTGAGGTTGAAGGCTTTTCTCACTGACTTGTAGGTAGGTGTAGGTGGCAGGGTCAACAAGCCCTAAAGCTAATGGCCAGTAAAGGAGATCCCTCGAGACTAGGATACAAGGGTAACCACAAAATCGGACAATGGAGACAAGAATACAAAGCTAACCCACTCTTTCCGTCAAATCCCCCCACCAATTCATGCCCAAAACTATGCATGACAAGTAAGGAAAACTAATCAACTAAACCAATGAAAAGCCATACCTTTGGGGTAGATAGGTCCACCTTCAAACATACCTTCATAACAAATGGGCGAAGAAAATGGCACATCAGGCTATCTGGGGGCTACAAGGGGCTGTTGGCTGCCGGCTGAGGACTATCTAGGAGAAAAAAATTCTCCCATATACACTACCAACAAGTGGTGGGTAACAAGCCATTTGCGTTTGTCTATGGCAATGGAGTGGAAGGAAGTATTGCCACAACAATGTGGTGGCAGCAGACGACTGATTATCTCGTCGGCAACACGACTGCTTGCGGTTGGTCGAAAATGTTGCCAGCGACTGCAAACAATAGTTTAGACAGAATGGCAGGGTGTGCCCTGCAGCGATTGAGGAACGAGGTTAGGCTGGGCAATGCTGGCGGCGGTGGACTCTAGAAGCTGCGTTGGAGCATTGTGTCAAATAGCTATGGTGCGAGTGTTGTCGATATTTGCAACGGTGACTATGGCCACAGTTCAACATTTTTTTTATTGTTTTTTTTTATAACATAATTTTTTTATGTCTTTTTATAACATTTTATATGTATTGTTTTATATGATTTTTTTTTTAATTTTCTTCTATAATTTTTTCTGTATTTTATAGTTTTTTCCTTTTTTATATTTGATTTTTTTAATACATAATTTTTATTTTAACCCTTTTTTTAAATAATTTTTCTTCCAATATTTTTTTAGAAGTGGCCAAAGGCCTGACAACAAGACGGAGAAACTCCAAAACTTGTATAGTGAAACGCTCGAATCATGACAGCAACAAGGTTGACGGAATTTCGATGGCCGAAGGTCGGATCAAGCTAGATCTGTGCAGTGATTGAGCGACTAGAGGATCGAACAGCGCTAATACCAATGTAACGAACAATGTTTGTATACTTAGAGGAATGCTTTGATACCAATGTAACGAACAAGGTTCATATACGCAAAAGTTAAATACTCCAAAAAACTTGGAATATGAAGATTTTCATTTAAGATACAAGAATATATATTAAAAATGTATGAATAAGAATGTTGATACAAATGAGAGAGAGGGTCTGCTTATATACCACGTACAGTCATGTTCTTAGAGACATGCCTCTTCATTATTAACTACTAGTTAATTAATCATAATTTATGTTTATTATTGTTTACATTTTTATTATTTTTATATAAATTATATTAATAACACCATCGCAATACTTCAATCCTTGCCAATTTTCTAACTCATTTTTATACCACAAAAACTATGTACATTTAAGCAGTTTGTCAATGTCTCTTTGGTTTTTTGTTTAAGGTTGTTTAATTGTCTATTTGAATTACTATTGAAATATCATATGTTAATGTTATCTCATATAAAAAATTTGTAAGATACCCCCATAAAAATATCTCAAAATCTCCTCTAAATTTCTGAGGTTTGCTTGAGTTATTTCTATGATATTTCGTCAAACAGTTTATGTACATATGGTTGTCGCTGCTTCCTTTTGTATTTTATTTCAATAAAATATTAAAAGTTTATTGTACCCAGAAACAGTACCTACCACTGATAGAATCTGCTACAGCAATAATGGGATAAATATAACCAGAAATATCAACAAATTTGCACAAATAGAGGAATTGTAAGATGACCACTCAAAAGATAAATTGATAAACTTGGCCCACAGAGGTACACTGGTCTAATTGTTGGCAGTATGGCTAATCTGTTGTCCTTGATGGCAACTTGGTTGTCAAATATGTCCTTAATGTCAACTTGGTTATAATATGATGGTTATAAAATTGTTGCAGATGACATGCCTAATGGTACAGATATTATGGTACAGGCATTATAGAAGATATGGAAAAGAAATGACAGTTGAATTACAGAATGCATGGAAATTGTGAAGATTGAAAAGTATATGCAGTTCGTGTGAATAAGAGTCACGTACATATGCAGTTTTTCTGAACAAAAGTCGCATACATAATCCGAACCATGGAAAACTAGGTACTAGGGGCCATTACTGTGGTAATTTCCCATAGTATTGTGATGGCAACATCTATTTGATCCTATCAAGTGAATACCATCAACATTACCAAAGGATTTCCCTGTGGTATTGGCAAAGGAAAAAATCTACCTAAGGCAATGGAGATCAAGGAGTTAAGTGTGAAATGAAATAGATTATTCATGTCTGATCGTATCTGAAACAAGAGTGCACCAGGGGACAAGAAGAAGACTCAGATCTGATAGATTTGAAAGTGTATTGAAAACGAATGGATATACTTGATTAATATGTTTATGTTTGTTATATCAATAGCTATGGTGATGGTATAATCTGAATGTGTTTGCAATGACTTTAGCAATATGTACGTCGAGATTTGGGTTTGACAAATGTTGTGATTTGAAGCGAAGTTTTTATTCAATAGTTTAAAATTTGTTCGCAAGTTTTATTCAGTATTGTCGCATATAAATGTGAAAATTCCACAACTAGAATGATATTGCAGCAACTCGAATTTATTTTTCTAATTGTTAATTATTTTAGCAATTTATATGCTACGGAAAATATCAAATAAATCACACTGCAACCTTCACAAATAAAATACTGCAGAAATAATAGCGTTGGAAATTAAGAAAATCCTAGCACGCACACGCAATAAAAATGACACCGTTATTTTTGGACAATTGTCCCCGGAAAAACCCAATGTGGGAAAATCAGTGCAACAGTGAGGGTTTTTATTATTATGCAACAGCGAAATCCTAAGTACAATCTATGGATGCCCCACTGGCAATCCAAACAGCAAGAAAATCTAGGCAAAAATATCAGAGGGAATTACCCTTTTTACACAAGAAATCTGACAAAAATTCTCTTCAAAAACTCATCCTCCTAGACCCTAGCGTCAGCCTCTACGCTGCTCTTGTGCAGATCCTACAACGTTTAGCTTCTGAACTACCTCTGATGAAGTCGTTATGCCTGTCTCTGCTGAGGAATTTGCTTCTTCGACACTCAGGACCCTCTGCCCGTCCTTTGGAATTGAAAACGAATTTCTCTCCAGCTAAATCGAATTGCTTCTCTGAAGCAACTGCGCAGTCCTCTGTGTTGCCTCACTGGAAATAACTCAGCCCCTTGTTTTTGCCTCTCTAGATCTGGAAAACTTCCTTCGGATCACTGTCTCTGCCCCTCACTATCTCTGCTTCGATCTCTGGCTCTCTGACAACTGTTGATGCTCTCTGGAAATCAATCTACCAAGGAAATCAAACTGCTGGTGTGTTTTGGTGTGCCTTCTCCAAGTGCCCATCGACTTCCTCTTATAATCCACTATTGGAAAACCAACGCCCAAGAATAAATCTTAATCAATGGCTAGGATCATCTTGGAGTCGATCCATGTGAGTTTCTAGATGATTCACACCTTGACTTAATTAATTCTAATTAATTAACCATATTCCCTAAGTTTAGAGTTAGGAAATATTTAAAAATTGGCTAATAATCTAATTAAGTCATCTCTACGTGGAATTTCTAGAAACGATTTATGAGTTCTGGAGATCATGTGCATATTAGCCTCTCGACCAAATTTTGTGGCTAGAACACATTTGATGCTACTACAGAAACCAACCATAAATGCTATGATAATTTATTCCATATGTTGCAATTTATACGCGGGTGTTATACATGGTGATCGGTACATGCGCGGATCTGGTTAAAGATAGTCGTGTATACATTCTAAGTTGAATTTGATCAGGATTTGAATCGCTACTTGATGATGACAGTTGATGATGTTTGTTCTATTTACTATTTTTTGTCAATGATGTCTTAATCATGATGCTCTGTGTCTGGCAGTGTTGATTGGCTTGATTTGGTTGTGGCTTGGTATATTGATCAGTGATGATATTGCATTCAGTGAGTGATTAATTGTTGTTGTGACTCAGCATTTCAGTGATTGATACAGTAATTCAATTTGACAATGTTTCAAGATTCAGTGAGTTGAACGTTGTAGGCAGGTGTTATGCACGGTAAGCGTGTATACGTGGATACACTTCAGAACAGTCGCGTATACATTCTGAAGTTAATATTGATCTGGGTTTGCAGTGACTGCACATTGTTTCTGTGATGGTTGTCTGGTATCCAATAGTGTGATTAATCAATGAATGGTTGAATGGTTGACGTGTGACAGTATTATTTGGTACTGCATTGATTTGATCCATCTGGTTGATTGCTTATCATAGGATCCATCTGGTTGATTTCTTATCATAGGATCCACCAAATCAAGCAACAATAATCTATCAATGCAATTCAGCATGCCATCTTTCTGACAATAAACAACCTTTAGCAAGGAAGTTCTTTACTATAATTCTATAGGAGAAGTGGATCCTGAAACTACTTAGGTGAACCAATCCTGTTAGGAACAAATTATTAGCTCATAAAATTAATTATCAAAGGCATACTTTCAATAACATCATATATTCATCATTCCAAGTCCAGAAGACTAACTTCAATTTGCTATCATGGATCTATTCATTCACCTCAAAGTTTCTGAGGAATCTCAAGTTTACAATGATTATGCATATAATAATAGGTGTTGAGATCTCATCACAAGTCTCTCCCTTTGAATGGAGAGATTCCTAAGTCATCATTAATGCATCAAGATCATAGTTTTCTTTAGGTCATAGTCCTATTAGTTCGTATAAGACTAACATATCAGGGTCTCATGACAAGTCATCATCAGTTGCTTCACTGTCATGTATGAATATGTCATCAAACATCCATCAATGGTTAGTGTCATATAGTTAGGTGTAAGGTTCCCTAATTTACTCATACATGAATGTAAAGCTCTAATTTATTCAACAAGAATGAAATGTTTTGATTTACTCATACATTTTTCTTTAACAAAATATGGAAACTATTTTATGAACTTAACCAGAATTCATAACATCAAAATTTCATTGATTCACTATCAAATACTTATCTAGTTTATTGTGGTTGAAGATGCCTCAGAATTTGCCCATGTTCCCGTTCCAACACCCGTTACTAAAAGACCAAAACCACCAACCCAAACTAGGTACAACCTAGATACTCAGTCCCAAAGTGCGGCTCAATTGACGCAATCTAGTCCCCCATGCCCAAAAACTGAAGAACAATTGAACTCTTCCTCGTAGTAAGATTCTTAGAAATCAGAGATTTCTCTTTCTCAGCCTCCTCCCCTTCCTCAAGATTTTCTTTTCCTTTTATTTCTCTGCCCACCGCCTTCTTCCCATCTCTGTGTCATTATTTTTGTTACGTGTAACTTTTTATAAAAATCAAATCTCATTTGAATTTATGGATTTTATTTTGAATACATAGGATTTGATTTAATTAAAGTTTATTATTATTTTAATAAATTAATTTGATTTATTTAGTTTATTAATTTTTAATTTAATTTATTATCATTATTTTATTAATTTTAATTTTGAATATAATTTGTAAATTAAAATTAACATTTTCTTTGAGTTTAAGGATATATATATCTGTGTGTGTGTGTGTATTTAAGGTGGTATACGAATTACCTACCTAATTTGATATATATGATATTCTAGTGAGGTAGGGATTTATTTCGATAACTAATGCATTACCTTAATTTATATCTCTCCCTGTAGTAACCAGCATATATATAGTGCGATACATGCAGGTCCATGCATACGTAACTATCGTATGGAGGTCTCATATGTATGCTAATATTTGTATTTTATTTATAGTTGTAGGTGGGTCATTACATACATCCCTCCTTCCAAAAACTTTGTCCCAAAGTTAGGGTTTCCATAATATATTAGTGATTAGTGCAATCACATAAGCCTTTGTATTTTAGGATTGAATTTGTTTGATACGGGTACTTAAAATTTGTTGTCTTGAATATTTTAAGATTTTACAACTATAATATTCATGTTCTGTCCCTATCGGGTTCCCAAGCTACTCTAGAATCATCCTATCCTTCCTAATCTTTTCCGCTCTCATCCTATCCATCCTCTACTGGAGTATGCCATGGTGTCAGTTATATTGATCTAACCATTCATAGACCTTAAGGATGACAATGTCGACTATGTCGACCTGACTTCCCAGTAGGCATTCGATAGCCATTATCACACGTCTAGGGGAGCGTGACTCGTACAACCCTCCCATGATTCCAGGTTTTGGAGGATAAACGGTGGGTAATACCTCCACCCCTCCTAGTGAGACCAGGGTCAATGCCCTATCATGGAACCTCATTGAGACTCAATTGTTCTTAAGTTTTTGTCATCACGTGGTCATTTTGGTAAATGATACTATCTGCAATATAAGCACTTGTCCATACTTTATAACATATCTATCAATATATTTAACATAATTGTATTTCAATAACACTTTTGTGTACTTCACATATCTATTCCATATAACTATAAGTTAACTTTCATAAATGTAATCATTCTTTTACCCCTATTTCATCAATCGTGTCGACATGCAAAAATGAAATAAAGTTATAGCTCTCTCATCAATAACATAATTCATAATTTAGATTTCATAGCAAGGTTAATCAGTTACTAAACTTCATATTGGTATCCATAATTCAACAATGTTAATTTAAATAACATATTTCTTATTAGTATCCACGTACCAGTAGAATTAAGCAAATAACATATATCATGTTCCAGTAACATAAAAATTTCATTTTTACATATGATCATCTCAAAATAGTTTCAAGTATCTAATTTAAAATAAAGTAAATATATACAAAATATAGCTTTAAGTTTCTCAAATTTAACACAAGCTGGGGTATTTGTGACATATGATCTTTTTATCCTCCTCGGTAGCCAATCCAAGACTATACTTGTCCCACTGGACCTTAACTTGGTCTACCAGACGGTTCCTGAATTCTCAAACTCTACGTTCCAGTATATGTAATGGTTCAACCGAAATGGTTCCCTCATCCAATACCTGCAGTTCCTTCCATTGAAAGTTATTAGATTTGTCAGCTATGTGATGTCTTAATACAGATACATGAAATATATTATAAATTTTATGCAAGTGAGGTAGCAATGCAAGACCATAGGCGACAAGTCCAACTTTTTCCAGGACTTTAAATGGTCTGATAAATCGGGATAACAACTTTGTCCCTTTACCAAATCGGATAGTGTTTTTATTTGGTTACGAAAACTTGATCCCCTACTTTATACTTCCTATCTGTCCTGTGAGCATCATCATATCCTATGCTTCTTTTAACCGTTGTCTAATTTGTTTTACCTGTTCCTCCATCTCTTGGATTAATTCTTGTCCTACTATCACCCGATCTTCTAACCTGTCCCAACTTAATGGTGTTCTGCAAGGTCTGTCGTATAATGCTTCAAATGGAGGCATTCCGATTGAACTATGGGCATTCCGATTGAACTATGGTAATTGTTATTGTATGCAAATTCGACTAAGGATTAGTACTTTTCCCAATGTGATCGTTGATCCATAACATGCATCCTCAACATATCTCCTAGTACTTGATTTACCCTTTCTGTTTGCCCATCAGTCTCAGGATGATAAGTTGTACTTAAATTTAGTTGAGTTCCTAAGACTGATTGCATACAAGTCCAGAATCTTGAAGTGAATCGCATGTCTCTATCTGATATGATCTTCTTAGGTATTCCATGAAATCTGATAATTTCATTTATGAATACTCGAGCTACATCAGCAACTTTGTAAGTATCTCTTACGGGAATGAAATGGGCGCTTTTCGTTAGTTTATCCACTACCACCAGAATAGCATTGTGTCTTTGTGAAATAAGAGGTAGCCCGATGATAAAATCCATAGAAATGACCTCCCATTTGGTCATAGGAATGTCATAAGGTTGCAGGAAACCTGCTGGGTGACAATAATCAGCTTTCACTTGCTGACATTCAAAACATTTTGCAACGAATTGAACGATATCGCTTTTCATGCCTGTCCAGAAGAAGAGATTCTTGGTATCAGTATACATTTTCTTTACCCGGGATGTGCACAATACACTGCTCTGTGGGCTTCCTTAAGGATGGTGTCTCGAAGATCCCTGTTATCAGGAATATACATCCTTCCATGAAATTGCAAGATTCTATCATCTTCTAGTTCATACCCCCAAACTTGGTTCTTTTCACTTTTTACTATCAAGACTAGATCTTACTTCTAAATACCAACTATCTCTTATGAGATGTTTTAATACTCGTTGCCTTAAGTCTACTTTGATAGGTATGAGAGAAAATATTCAAGGTCTTCTGCTTAAAGCATCTGCCACTACGTTCTCTTTTCCTTTTATGTATGATATTCCAAAGTCATACTCACTTAAGCATTCACTCCATCGTCTTTGTCTAGAATTCAAGTCTCTTTGAGTAAACAAATATTGTAGACTTTGATGGTCGCTTTTGAGCATAAAGCTTCGCCCTACTAGATAGTGTCTCCATATCTTTAAAGCTAGTACTATAGCGGCTAACTCTAAATTGTTAGTGGCGTAGAGTTCTTCATGAGGCTTTAACTTTCTGGAGGCATACGCTATTACTCCTCCATCCTGCATTAATACTGCACCTAATCCTTGCTTGGATGCATCAGTACATACAATAAAATCTTTGTCCATATTAGGGACTTGCAAGATCAGTGCACTGATCAACAGTCTTTTAAGTTTAGAGAACGCTTTATTACATTCTTCAGTCCATTCATGGTCTCTTTTGAGCATAAAACTTTGCCCTACTAGATAGTCTCTCCATATCTTTAAAGCTAGTACTACAGCAGCTAACTCTAAATTGTGAGTGGCGTAGAGTT
>APFE030098623.1:0-17974 GCA_000404065.3 Pinus taeda
CAGATGTACATTAACCATATACAAGCACATATAAACAAATGCACCAAGATATGGAAGGAAACAAGAATATCTTTATTCAGATAAAAGTAGCAAGAGGATTACAACCATGAGCAGTTCTGACCCAGCATCATCCTCTAGCTAAGAAGCCCTTCTTTCACCTCAAGCAAAGCAAAATCACCCAACAGTGTGAATGTACACAAGAATACTGACATCACTTCTCTATAGATTACAAAATTCCAGCCTCTGGATCTCTGTGATGAGGGATCCATATATAGATGATTATAGAGAGGTGAGTCATCTTTTTGGATCTTGATAGTCTCTTCTCTTTGATAGTTCCTGCTTCCACTTGGAGAGTTAAGATCTCTTACTCATCCCTGGTTGAAAATGGAGTGGCAAGTGTCAGAGGGGAAGCTTCTGGAAGATTCCATGATATTCCACCTCGCATTTTGGTCCCTGCGATTTTTCCATTCCTGACCATCACTCCCTACAGAGGAGTAAAACAGTATGCATCGCACCCTGTACATTGGGAAGGTGATATGCATCGCACCCCCTGCATGGAGCTTTCAGTATGGTCTAGTTTTGACCATTTATGAGCAGTTTTTAGTGGAAAACTTCTGGGAGATGATGCAATCAGTTGACCTTGTTCCTTTAGGTAGTGAAGAAACCCTTTTACAGACTTAAGAGACCTCATTTTATGGACATTTGTGATTGGGGTTGAAGTGCCCAAAAATGTCTATAACAATCACTCAGCAAGTTGTTGGGTATATTTTTTGAAGGCCAAAAGGGAAGCCTTCAATATATTCAAGAAGTTCAAAGCCCTCATAGAAACTGAGCAAGGGTGTAAGATCAAATGTTTACTTGATCATGGTGGGGAATTATGCTCAAAATCGTTCTAGAGTTTTTGTGACATGAAGGGTATCATGAGGCAGCATACTACCAAATACACACCCCAACATAATGGAACAACTCAAGAGAAGAATCATAGTGTGGTTGAAATGGCAAGGCACATGTTACAAACTAAGGAATTGAGAGATTCTTATTGGGGATATGTAGCTTCTACAATAGTGTACATCGTCAACAATAGCCCCACTAGTGCACTCCAAAACACAACTCCTAATGAAGCTTGGTATCTAAAAAGGCCTAATTTTAATCATTTCAAAGTTTTTGGTTGGATGGATTATGTATATGTACCCTATCAAAATAGAAAAAAGTTAGATGCAAATAGTGAGTTATGTATTTTTATTGGGTATAGTGAGACAAGCAATGCTTATAGATTGTATAATCCTCTCACTAACAAGCTAATTGTCTCAAGAGGTGTATCTTTTTATGAAGGGGGAGTTTATGGTCATCAAAAAGGCCATGTTAAGGAGACAAAGTCTATTTTGAATGATGATATACTTGTTGATATTGATCATGAGCAACCAACTAATGCTTCTGTATTTAGTTGTTTAACTCCACCAAGGATCTCTTCATGAATTTCTTCAATATCAAGTTCAAGTCGAACTTCTCTCCAAGTTCTAGAAGGAAGCTAATAAGATTGAGTGATATCTATGACACGAGTTCAAATCAAGCACAGGAAGAAAGCCCAATAAGTGAGATAGTAAATTTCGCTTTATTAGCCAACGTTGATTTTGAACCAACATGTTTTGAATATGCATGTAATAATGAGGTTTGGGTGCAATCCATGCAAGAATATATGGATTCCATTCACAGGAATGACACTTGGGAGTTGACAAAACTTCCACATGATAAGGCAATGAGTCACACCAAATGGGTTTACAAGACTAAGTTTAACAACAATGGGAGTGTTGAAATAGAGAAGGCAAGATTACTTGCTAAGTGATTCACACATAAGTGTGGAATTGATTATGAAGAGACATTTGTACAATTAGCAAGACAAGAGACAATTAGAAGGTTGATTTTGTTAGTAGCTTAGAAAAAGTGGAGCATACATAATATGGAATCATGCCTTCTTGAATGGGTACTTAGAAGAGGAAGTATATGTGGTGCAGTGACAACGTTTTGAAGTGGAAGGAAAAGAGAATAATGTCAACGACTTGAAGAAGGCTATGTATAGTCTCAAGCAAGCAACAAGAGCATGTTATGCTAGTATTGATGGATACTTTCACGAAAATGGCTTACAGAGAGTAAGAGTGATCTTAGCCTTTACTACAAACAATAAGGTATTGATATTCTAAACATAATTTTGCATGTTGATGATGTATTGTATATGGGTAATCGTTCTAAGATGAATGATAAATTCAAAGTTGCTATGATGAATGAATTTTACATGAAATATCTAGGCCTCATGAAATAGTTTCTAGGAATGGAATTTTATCAAAGTAAGGATGAGATTTTCATTTGTGAGCAAACTTCATGCATGCGATATGATAAACAAATTGGATATGATTTATTGTAATCCATCCCCTACTCCAAGGCTTATGGAGTTGGGTTATCTATAGATGATGATGCTGATTTAGTTGATGAGATGACTTACATAAGTATTATTGGGAGCTTGATATTTCTAACCGACACAAGAACTAATATTACATATTGACTTTCACTTGTTTCAAGTTATATGACAAATCCATCTCAGATACATATGAAGGAATCCAAGAGGATTTTAAGTAATGTGAAGGGCACTCTAAATTTTGGTATTCATTACTATTCTAAAAGTTCAATCTTATTGGATTTAGTTATTCAGATTCGAGAGGTAGTATTGATGACCATAAGTCCACATCTGGAAATTGTTTCTCTTTTGGTTTTGGTTTGATTACCTAGAGCTCAAGAAAACAAAGCATTGTTTCCCTCTCATCCACATAAGTTAAGTATGTTGCAATTACCTCAGCATGTATTAAAGCTCTATGGCTCAGAATTTTTTTGGAAGATATTGGAGAAAATAAAATTCAACCTACAGGGATTTATTGTGATAATGTAAGTGGAATCAAGTTATAAAAGAACCTTGTTCATCACAATAGGACAAAGAATTTTGACATGAGATATCACTTCATTCGAGATTTGGTGGAGATGAAGGATATTGAATTGGAGCACATAAATACTAAGGATCACCTAGAGGATATATTCACCAAAGGAGCTACAAAAGCTAGGTTTTTGGGACTACGAGATAAGATAGTAAACCCTCATTAAGCATTAATGGGGAGTTTTCATGATAATGCTTAATCATGTCATGTAATTTTTGACAAATAAGTTCGCAAATTTTGTGTTCTCTCTGCAAAATTAGGGTAGCATATTATTAGGGTGGTTAAGGCATTAAGTGTGTTTTATTTGTTCATTGTTTTTTTATATGTTTTTTTCTTGATAATTATCTTTGGTTTAGGAGCTTGCTTAAAGAAGAAATTTCATATTCTACAAGTTGGAGCTTATGATCAAGTAATTACTCCAACAAGTTCAATAGATTTGGACATAAGACTCAGAGAATCGAGCTATAGTCTAATAACATCAAGAGAGTAGTTGAAGGTCTCAAAGTGTATATGGAGCCTCGAGGAGAAACATTCCTCAATTACGTCCTTAGTAACAACATTACGGGTAGAATTGAACCATAATAGAGTCGAGGTTCAAGAGTTGATACACGAACATAAATTTAATCATCACCAAATCAATAGCTTGATGAAAATATTTATAGACACGAAGATAATGTGGAAAAGCAAGGATAATTGAAATAAGCTACTAAGTAATTCAACCACCAAAGAGATGAACTCTTTGATTTGAATTTACAATGGATAGTTTTACCCATTCTTAGTCTTCAATACATGGGGCTTTAAAAGTGGAATGTACAAGTTATGGCAAGCTAAAAGTTCTTGCTCAATATCCTTGAGAGTCATTTGCCGAGTTGTACAAAGTTGAAAATGAGTAGTAATTGTTTGAAGTGTTTTTTGAAATATAGTTTCTATCTGATGACATTTTTCTTTTTATAGAAATATTTATTAAAAATAACTAAGAAAAGGGTAAAAATTGAGAATGTATTAAAAGGGAAGGGAATAAATATATATTTTATTTAAATAAAAATATCTTAAATATATATTGAAGTTCGACAATAAGTTCTTAGCCCCATCAGGTGAAATTAAAAGAATTATTTGAGTAGTTCCAAAATAAATTGAATGAA
Source organism: Pinus taeda (assembly GCA_000404065.3). Classification (NCBI taxonomy): domain Eukaryota; kingdom Viridiplantae; phylum Streptophyta; class Pinopsida; order Pinales; family Pinaceae; genus Pinus; species Pinus taeda. Next base: position 4,124 of record APFE030098623.1, read on the forward strand.
TGAAAATAGTAAACCTTCATCCAATGGTCAATCGATCAGAATCTAGACCATCTATCACCTTCAAGAGATCTATAGAAGCAAGCAACAACATGGAATGGGGATTTCCTCTTTTGCATACCTACATGTTTCTCATTTATGAGTGAGGGCGTGACCAAGAGTAGTAATTTTTTCTTTTGTTCCTACTTTCATGTTCATGTAGATGACCTCTCCTTCAGTGATATTATTGTCAATTTGCAAGTTTCATCTTTCAAGTGTTTCTTAGGACATGACTCTAGAGCTTCATTTCTTTGTAGTCGAGCATATGTTAAGATCTTTCGTTGCATTTTTTTTTATTGTTTTACCATTAAAGTTCACATTGACCTCATGATTGCTATATAGTATATGGCCTTTCCACTTTCTCACACATCCCACACTGCAGAAATTTACTTAGATGCCAAAATGCAATAAAAGGAAGAGAATTTTCCTTGTTGGTCAAATCTCTCTTGAATGGTTTTTGTGTATCTTTTACTTTGTAGCCATACTTATTTTAACATTTTTTAGTTTTGTACATAATTTTTGTTGTTTTAAGTTGAACAAATGTTTATCGGATCAAACATGGTTAATGTTAATGGTTGTTAAAGGAAATCTTATTTAATGACTATTCAATTACATATCTTTTACTATTGGTTAATATTTCTAATTTCATAACATGAATACATATTCAACAATTAAGTTATGTAATAAAAGATTCAATTACACAAGTTATAAATGTGATCTTTAAGGTCACTTGTCATGCAACCTAGAGGTCATAATTAGGTGACAATTTCAAACCATGTTAAGATCAATTCATTAATTTTTCGAGATGCCTTCACTACTTTAACTAATCATTAATGTATTGGGATATTTGGTTCATTAATAGGATGAATATCATTTATTTATTTGTTCTTACATGAAGGGTATTTTAGTTACTCATCTTACATAGGGTTAGTGTGGTGTGGTTACTCATCTGTAGTTTATAAGTTAAATACAGCTAAGACTCTATAGTAATGTAAGACCAAAATCTTAGAGAACAAACTAGACTAATTTGTTTCTTTTCTAAATAAATTCATGTTTAGGCATATAGTAGATACGTTTTCTTGTTTCTTTTTATTCAAGGTCATTGTTTCTAGCCGCATGACTCTTTCATGTCACCTACCATTCATTGACTAGGGAGAGGGTTAAGTTGCACCAATATTGGTGTGGAATCTACTCAAACTTGAGCAACTATAAACTGTGGGATAACATTCCCAATACTTCTCATCAGTGGCCTATAAGTACGAGATGTTGATGTTGATGTTTTTTTCTAGTGACACTTTCATTCCAAAATATCAAGGTATTATGGCAATCATTCGAGAGATAGTTAAGTTTCGCTTTCCTTCAATTTTCATTGCAATTTTACTTTAGTCGAGTATGGATGTAACTAGTTATTTTTCTTCATTGTCATGGCATGCCAACCACTTCCTCTTTGAAACTTGATATTACCGTTTTCCATCATAGAACCTTTTGCTTGGGAGGAGGACAAGAAACGGTACCCTTTGTTTACGCCTTCCCCTTTAAAATTCACACATCAAGTCAAACTTATTCCATGCAAATTGAAGTTGCATCTACCATTTTTTTTGTGGTGATTGAAAAGTTATTGGAAGAAATTTTTTTGTGCATTTTCCAAATGCATACATGATGAGGAGGTTCATCTAAAATGACAATTGCACGCATTTTTTTTTTACTCCATTAAGGGATGTGATGCTTCATTGTTTGTTGATGTGGCTAATGAATGATTTTACACCTCGAATGAACTCACTTAATGTTTTACCTAGATCATTAGTATTGTTAGGTGAGGAGGTAACACCTCAAATGAAAGTGTGTTATTCATTTAAGATGTTCATTATTATATACAAGAGGGAGTGACTGTTGAGTTTCATGTCCCAATGAATCTCCATTTCCTCTATTATTTATTACACTAATTACAATTTTTCACCCAATCCCTATGATTAGGTGTCAACATTCCCCCCCCTTAATCTAAAGGGATGTTGGTGAGTCCAAGCATCATTATCCATCGTTCAAGCTTTTCTCCTTGAAGCGCTTTGGTGAAGATGTCTGCAATCTCCTCATTAGTGGAACAATAGTGAAGATGGATTGTTTTGGCCTCAACATGATATCGAATCAGATGATATTTTGTATTGATGTGCTTCGTTCGATCATGGAACTTTGGGTTCTTCGCCAAATTTATTGCTTAGGTATTTTCAATCATGAGTGGAGTGAATTGTACTTGTTTTACATGCAAATCTTCCATAATTTTCTTGATCCACACAATTTCTTTTGTTGCCTCAGTTGCTGCCACATATTCTGCCTCTGTTGTGGAATCTGTTGGAACTAATTGTTTGCATGATCTCCAGGAGATATCTCATGATCCAAGAATCATAGCATAACTCGAAGAGATACCCCAGTTTCTTTGTCTCCATCAAAGTCTGAATGAGAGTATCCAATAATCGCCCACCTGTGTGTACTTGAGTCCAAAGTCTTGAGTTCCGTTCAAGTACCTTAGAACTCTTTTTGCAGTAGACCAATGTCCATCACAAGGATTTTGCATAAACCTGGAGAGGATTCCAACATGAAATGAAATGTGTGGTCTCATAGTAGGGAGGTAGTTGAGACTTCCTACAAGCCGCCTATATTTTGTTGCATCCTCAAATTATTTTCCTTCAATGGATGTGAACTTTAAGTTTTGTTCCATTGGAGTAGTGAGAGGACTGCATTCAGTCATGCCAAACTTGTTCAAAAAATCTCCAATGTAATTCTTTTGAGAAAGGAATATGGACTTCAAATGTTGAGTTACTTCAATACCAAGATAGTAATGAACATAGCCCAAATCAGTCATTTCAAAACCTTTCCTCAATTCCTTCTTTATCGATGCAATGTAGCTCTCATTGTTCCCTCTCATCAAAAGGTTATCTACATATACCACAAGATATACAACTATTTTTCAAACCTTCTTAACCAACAAAGTTGCATCATCAATATCAAAATGTTTGAAATTGAGTTTCAGAAGATGCTCAGTTAATTTTTCATACCACACTCGTGCTGCTTATTTGAGGCCATAGAAGGATTTCACAAGTTTGTGCGCTTTATGCTCATGTCCTTTCACAACAAATACTTGAGGCCCTGACATAAATATATTATCTTTTAGATATCCATGCAATAAAGCAGTTTTTACATCCATTTGATGCACTTTCCAATAGTTCTGAGTTTCTAGAGCAAAGAGTGTTCGGATGGTAGCCCATTTTGCTGTTGTGGCAAAAGTCTGATCATAATCAACCCATTCCTTTTGTGCAAAACATTTTGCCACAAGCCTCGTTTTGTGCTTGTCAAGTGAGCCAACAGATTTATACTTGTTCTTGTAGACCCACTTGCAACCAATTGGTTTGGTTCCCAATGGAGGATCAACCAGCATCCAAGTGCCATTATTTATGAAGCTACCATACTCCTTTTGCATTGCTTCTTTCCATTCATCATGGCAAGAAACTTCTTTGAAGGAAGTTGGTTCAAAATATGTAGACAAATGCAATTCAAAATCATAAGAAACATCCATATCAATAGGTGAATGAGAGTCAACTACATCACCTCCATTTTGTCAGGTTGAACTTCTAGTTCCTATCTTTTCAACCCCATGAGGATGAACACTTTCAAGTGTTTTTGTGAGCCACTTTAGGGGACCTTTTTGAGATGGTTCAGGTTGTTCTGTTGATTGAGTTAGGATTGAATCAAGACTGAGTCTCCCAATTCTGTCAATAATGTCAGTCAAAGTATCATCCATTGTTAAAGTTTCATTCGGGGGAGAGAGTTCTTCAGAAGAAGATTCCATAGGTTGATCTAGTATAGGAATCCCCCCTTCAAGATGTGGAATGTGATTATCAAATTATTCAAATGATTTTCGTTTGCGATATGTCCAAGCGATCAAGTTGCCACTCAACAACATTGTCAGTTTTGGATGATTCAAGAAACATTACATCTCTATATACAACAAACTTTTTATTGACTTCATCATAGAGACGGTATGCTTTGGAGGTTTTTGAATATCCCAGGAAGATACACTTATGACTTCTTGCACCAAGTTTGTTTCTATGTACCTATGGAATCAAGGCATAATAGGTGGAACCAAAGACCGTGAGATACTTTATTGAAGGAATGCACCCATACCACATTTCATAAGGAGTATAGTTTCTAATAGCATTAGATGGATATCTATTCTTTACATATACAACACATAGAACTACATCAGCCCAAACCATCAAGTTTACATTTTTGAAAAACGTCATGGAGCGCACCATATTTAAGATTGTCCTATTCATTCTTTTAGCTACTTCATTATGTTAGGGATTATAAGGCACAATTGTTTGATCCCAAGTTGGCAAAGATAGTTTTCAAATTCATTTGAAGTGTATTCTTTTCCATTATCTATGTGAATAGAGCCACTATGAGATTGCGCATTATTTTCAATTCATGTATGAGAGTTCTTGAATGTTTGAAAAGCATGAGATTTGTTCTTCAATAAATAAACTGAACACATTCTGGTGTAGTCATCAGTGAATGTCATCATATATTTATTTCCATTTGCAGAAGGAAAAGGCGTTGGACCACATAAATATGAATGAGTGAGTTCAAGTTTTCTATGTTCTCTAGAATATGAATCATGAAAAGATTGTTTTCTATTCTTTCCTAGAATGAAAGCATCACATTGCTTAAGTTTCCTAAGAATTGTAGGAAAACTAGTAACACCATTTTTATTCAAAAAGAAGAGGCTGTCATAGTTTAATTGTCCAAATATAGCATTCTATAATAAACTTGATGGAAATGTACCTTCTTCATAATGAGAATTGTATGACAAATTTTGTGCATGAGCAGAGGTACCCTAAAACTTCAGAAGCCTTTCTTCTTCTATCCCCGTCATGACAAGTGAGTGGTATAATGATTTTCTCACCTCAAGACTTCCATCAAACATATGAATGGAGTGTCCTTGCTAGCGGATGTGGACCAAGGACAACAAGTCTCTCCTCAATTGTGGAAGATATAGAACATGATGCAGAAGAGAGTTTAGAAGACCATGAAATTTAAGCCTAATTGTGCCAAGCCCGATGGCTTGAGTTTTGATTTTTTTTCAAAGTATACCGCTCCATCAAAATTGTGAGTAAATTATTCAAAAACATATCTTCTAAAAGTTATGTGGAAAGTTTCTCCTGAATCAAGAAACCAATCATTTTTCCAAGGAGCTTTACTCCAATATTACAGTGTGCCACAACATAGTGAGTGGATTCAGGTGCTTTATATATCATGTGATCCATCTCTTTTGCAGCATATGCAGTGCACATCCCACTTTTCTCCTTAAGAGTGTCTCCCCCTCTACCTCTCAAATTTCTTCCTCTTCCTCTTTGACCATCTCTTCCTTTGGATGAATATTGAGCAAGATTGTTCTCTCTATGTGCAAGGCATACAACCTCATGAGAAAACTGAGGAGTTGTATTCTTCCCAAAAGCTTTCTCCCTTTCAGCATTTTTTTTCGCAAGAGAGTTAAAGGTAATATCTTTGAGTTTTCCATTTTCTTGAAATGACTCAAGATAATTTGAGTAAGTGGGATAAAGTGCATTGAGAAAAGCTATGAGAGGAATGTTGAGTTCAAAATTAGTGACTTTGATATAATGCATAATAGATTTTAATTCTGATGCAAGACTAAGAGGATCATCATTTTGTAACTAAAGGGTGAACAATTTAATCATGAGTTGAACAACTTCAAGTGCAGAGTGTGAGTCATAGAGTTCCTTCAGTTTTTGTAAGGCTTCAAAAGAATTTGAAAATGGAAAAATATGATGAATCACCTCTTCATTAATTGATGCTGCAATCAATGCATAAACCTTACTATTATTATTTTCCCAAATGGAAAATTCCTTGTTTGAGGTAGGTTGTTCTCGCTCTTTCTCTCCTCTCCAACACACATTCCTTTCCACAACTCATTAAAAATGACAGTGTGTTTGATTTCAGTGGACCACTTACAATCATTTTCCTTGCAGGTGAGAACCACTCCCACAAAAAATCTCTGTACTATAAAAAAAAATACTTCTTCTACCAATGTATAAAATTTGCACTTCTTCTTGTATAAAACGCAGTCATGGTGTAAAAAATTACAATCTAATGGATAGAGGAGAGGTATTATATGGGGAGGGTATTATCTAGGGTAGATGTTATTATGTGTGGGAGGTATTGTTTAGGGGAAGAGTTATATTTTGGAGGGCATATATGATACAAAGCAGTCAATGTATGACTGGTGCGTTGTTTAAGACAACAAGCGATATTAGTTGTGTGGGGGTATGGAGCATATTCGCTGGGTGGAATTATGGACCATAACTGTGTGGGATTATGGAGCGTATTAGCTAAGAAATATTCAATTCTAGTGGAGGAGTGTGATGCCACACTACAATATCGCAACATGGGAGGTGAATACACAGTCACATGGTATTGCAGTGGTATGTGGTATAGCTGATGGGTTGGAAACCATGTCTCGTTGTTCCCAGAGTGTGGTATGGCGGGTGATACCATATGGTTGTGTTGTGCAGTGGAGAGGAGTTTAAAACTGGTGAGGTAGTATGGGAATGCAATACATGAGGGCGGTGCAAATCCAACGTTCAACAAGTCCATAATTCGAACTCAGATTTCACAATAATGGCTAATGAACAGTCAATTTAGAAACACAGTCACTACGACATTCAATCGACTATTAATATTCATCAATGTATGAGCTTGTTAATTGGATTCTGTTCATTCAAATCACTTACCAAATGCCATCAATATTCAGAAAGAGTCTAAAAATGCACATTGCAGTCCCACTATTCAATGCAACACGTCGAGGTTTGACCGAGCTCACAGTCTTTTAACAAACATGTTCCATCTCATAGCACCAAGGCTTCAACTACTCTTTGTAGGTCTGCTCCAAACAACTTCTATGAGAGTTATTGAGCTAGAGGTTAACTCAACAATCCTTGTAATAATCACAAAGATAATTCAAAAACTCATTGAATGCATGGTCTATCCAAATGCAGAGATTCGACAAAGAAAAGAGGTCGAGAACATGAAACTCACTAGAGTTACAATGCTGAAAAATAAATGTAGAGGTTGTCTCTAATACAATGTCAGGCCACGAGGTTACTCCTCAAATGAAATTGTATTATTTATTTAGGTTGTTCATTATTATATACAAGAAAAAGTGAGTGTTCAGTTTCCATTTCCTTTATTATTTATTTACATTAATTACAGTTTTTCATTGAATTCCTATGATTAGGTGTCAAAACGTATACGAGAGATTCCTTATGATCACCTTAAAATATTTAACCAATTATGCATGGAAAAGGGCTAAAGCATTCCTACTTTCAACCTTGAGTTTCAAACTTTACAACCTCATCTCTAAATCTATTAGAACTGCCAACCTATTCGCCAATATACATTAATATAGCCTCATACCTCCTCTTTACATGTATGAGTTGCAGGAAAGGAACATTCAATTTTTTTATGAAGCTTTGGTAACTTGTATTGATTTTGAAGAGAAAACCCATAGAGAACTAATTTATGTCCCAATCTTAATTACATAAGTCCAAATCCTTCTTCTTTAATGCTTACCTTTCATGATCTATAGGATGAGATGTCTTGAGGATGATTTTTTTTTATCTAGTATCCACTTGAGTTCTCTAATGAACCCTTTCTTTGAAAACTAATTATTATTCTTGTTTCATTTGTGATCAAGAATGTGCACTAAATCATGATCACCATCACAACGACACCAATGATAATAACTTTGGTTTTCTGCACATAGAGGATTTTACATTTGGGGATGAGCGATGTCCACATCCATGTTGTGTTTCTCTTGTCACCTCTCACATATTTTCATGCATGATATTTAACCACACACTGATCCCCATCTCCTCTACCTTGTGTTTGAGGTCATGTATGATGATTATAGTGAGGAAAGGTTGAGTCATGATGGTATGAAATGGTTAACATGAATTATGATTTATTAGTTAATGAAATTGAGAAAGAGGCCCTTCTTTATGAAAGGTCTAGTCAAGTTTATCAAAGGTAGTTGCTTTATATGGATGATGAATTTTTTCAAAGAACTTCAAAATGAAGTCCTATTGTTTTACTCTTAAGAAATTTAGTTAGCCCAATATATTTAAAATGAACTGTTTGGGTTTTAAATGTCTCAAGAATATACATATTTTCTGTTAATGATATGAGACATGTTCAACAAAATAATAGTCTGTTGTTTGAAGTAAAACAAGACCATGATTTGTCTACATTCCTTCATTCTTATAGTTTGGCACACAAACAAACAATTGTTTGTTGGCACATTATACCTTGAAATAAACAGTAACATATGTTGAATTTCAACATGTATGACCATTAGATAATATTGAATCCTTTATTTTGTACATAGGTAAACATTAAAAATTAAACAAAGTAAAATAAAATTACAAAATAAGCGAAAAATAAATATTTTTTATTTTTATTTTTATTTTTACTTCTAGTTTGGTTTGTTTGTGACACTGTGTCATAATATTCTTTCTTTTTATATTATGTTGATTACTCTAATTTGTAATTTTGAGCTTCTTATAATTTGGTTTTGTTTTCATCACATGTTGTGTTTCTTTATGTTGTGTTTTATTTTCACTTCTACTTTCTTTAATTCACTTTTTGCGAATGCCAATAATCATTGATGAGCATTCCCTATTGTTACAAAGAAATCTGAACATGAACTTTGGAATTACTTATCAATAATGTACCCACTTTCCTCATGAAAATTAGAAACAATTCAAATATGCTTTCTTCCCTCACTATAGTGCTTGTAGGATTTGACCTTGATTCACTAGTGTGAAGGCTCCTTCTCTAAATATTGGATTTATTATCCTCCCCCTATTTTATTTTCAGTGTACTTTGCCTGTGCGAGGCCCCTAAGGATTAGTCTTCTCCCTCCATGATGACTTCATGTTCTCTTCCTTAATATTTCATACCTTGTCCTCATCCTTGCATCCGCTTTACCTTTTTATCTTTCCTCATTCTCAGTTTCATGATATCTAGAGAGTTTTATGAGTTCTAGTTTGCATGATGCAAACCACCCTATGGATTCACCTATGTTGATGCACATCAACAATTCAAAAAATTGGCTAGCCATAACAGGTATATCCCTATTGTCAAGTCCATCTATAAGAGTGTTATACAACTCTTCCATCATGGCCCTCCTCCAAATGAAAAGGGTCTCCCTAATTATTTTTAAAGAATGCACTGAAACAAGTGGGTTTGTCATGAAGAATTTTGTTCCTTGCCACCCCTTAGCATGGTCCATAAGTAAAAGTTATTTTGAGAACCTCTGTCAACCCGATTGTTATTCAAGTTCACACTTATATTATTAAAAATAACTTCTCCCCCTTTTCTATAAGAAAGAAAAAGAATAATATTTATTGGAAATCAAAATAATTCATGTTCTTTCCATTGAAGTTCCAATTCATAGAGGTTCCTACAATGATTATTTCATTGTTCTTTAATGAATTTTTAAAAATGTTATTATTAAACTACATTTGAATAGGCTCTAGGCCCTTTGGTCCTCCATCACACTATTCATTGTAATTAATATTGGCATGCATAACTGATTGAAATTTTTATATCATATGAAAATGTTCAAGTCAAAGTTTTTCCCCTACCAAAGTATAGAAGGGGGCTTACACCTATTAAGGTTTTCACCACTACAATATGAGCTCTGATGAGCCTCATAAATGCGTAATTATATGGGCTCATTTTACCTCCTAACCTAGTCAAATGAACCATTCTTTTAGCTTATTGTATGGTTTTATCATTATATTTATGCTTATAGGGTGAGTTGAGTTAGTTATTATGCCATGTGGTCTAACATGTATTTAATGTAGATTATTGATGAATTTCGATGTCAAATTCAAGGATCTAGTGGTCAAACTGTAGAAATAACTTGAAGTACACATAGGAGAGGACTTATAGGAGGGAATCCCCCTCATTTATTTCTCCCCACTTCAAATTCCCCTTCATTTATCTCTGAGTACAAGCAGCCGAATCATGCACTAGAAGGTAGCCGAGCAAGTGGAAGATGATTGATAACTACCTCAAGTTTTGGGAGCCAAGCCTTCCTTATTTTAAGGAAGTTGTTGGTAGATTTAGAGGTATTAGTAGAGATGCCTAGGGCTTCACTAGGGTCGACTTTTTTTTTCTTTGGTAAACTCTGCTCAAATTTCGAGCTTACTATTTTATGACAGTTTTAGGTAATCTTGCTATTTTTCCATAATGAAGATGGAATCCTTTTTGAGCTAGCACTGAGTTACCTCAGAGGGCTAAAGCTCTTGGGTTAGGGTCTAATCCAAGTAGACAAACTTCTCTTTACTTTTATTTGTATTCTTTACTTCAATTTGTAGATTAGTTTGTTGTTAGATGTATTTCTCTTATGGTTAAGTATAGGCTGCTTTTGATGATTTAGTAGCTTAAGTCCATTTTTGTTTTCTGTTGTAGGTTAAGTAGTCATCAGAGAAGATTCAAAAGGCGAGAAACAGCAGCTTGGCCTCTCGTCCTCCCTCTAGGACCATGATTTGAGGCAAAGACTCTCTTGCTGCCCCAAAAACACAAATTTTCCTCATTGCTAGGACTTCTAGTGTTTGCAGCTCTCTAGTAGGTTGATAGTCTAGTTTTTCTTTTCTTTAGATATTCTTTGTCATGTTCACTTCCTAATTTGTAGTAGTCCTTTTGCATGCTTTACTTTATTACATCATTTCCTAGCATTTCCTTCCATAGATCATAGTTTAGGCCATTTTAATGCAAAAATCTGTTTTTTCCTATGATGCGCTCATTTCATTGGTTGCTTGATTTTCTTGGTTGACTATTAGTTTCTATGCAGCAGATCTCTTCCACTAGTAGGCTAACCTACCAGCAATCACACCCTCCATCTGATTCATGCCCTATAGGTCTCCCAAACCTCACTTCAATTCTACCCTAGTTTCCTTCATTTTTCATAGAATTTCTTCCTCTCTCCTTCAGCAAACTCAATCATATTTCTCTCTTCTGGTGATTCCTCTCAAGCTCCAAAACTGCCCTCTAATGTCACCTATTCGTTGCCACACTCACACACAATAAATTAGATGCATGTTAAATTCACATAAAAACACATAAATATCCAAAAATATGTTTTTTCTTATTTACTTCTAGAAATAGCATCATTAGATGTTGCTTACTTCCTTGAGTAGGTAATGGCATTTCTTTCATGGTTTTCATAGTGTTTTTGGCAAAAGTATAATTAGCTTGTTAATTAGAGTTTACTAGGTTTTTCTTTACATTCGAGCCTTTCTCCTTTCTGGAGTCAAAATAGCATCTGTAGAGTAATCTTTCTTTCCTTTCATCACACATAGAGCTTCTTCTAAAAGTTTGCTTGAGCTCCTAGTGATCTCACGCCATCAGAGCAAGTGACAACGTGCAGTGAGAACTAGTACTTATGCATATGGCATCGACACTTCCAAGTTTGTTATGAACTACCGGGTTGATAAAAGTAAAGTTGGTAGCCGAGGAGTTACGACATTCTTGCTACAATACTAGCGCTCACCACTTTCTAGCGCCGTTTCCAAGGAAGCCCCATAGTATTATGCGATTATTGCTTTCTTCTATTTCATATTGCAACCTTCTGCTAATAGTTTATTTCAGCAAAATTAGACTAGACATTTCTTTTCTTTCAGTTCTACATTTCCTTGCTTTCCTTTTCAATTCTACAAATGTCCATTCAGCAAGTTCATTTCAGCTAGTTGCAATTTGTTTTGTTCAATCACAATTTCAATTTTTTCAGGTATTTTTAGTGTGGGGAAAAATAAACAAAAAACCAACCAAAAATATTTCCTTTCATGTCTCGTAGGAGTAGAGATAGCTTAGGAAAATTTATTTGCAACACCCCCACTGCTTCACACAACCAACCTTCTCTCTTCTTCAGTGGCTACAATGAAGAAGAATCCTTAAGTGAACATTCACACATATTTGAAGAACCTATAGGGGAAGAAGAAGAAGACAACATTCCTCTGGAGACAATGGCTGAAAACAAAAATGCTAGGGGAAATGGAGAGAGAATAGAGGGTACTTTCCCCATTATGGAGACCAATGGGGACATAAAAATGAATAATATACGTCCTTCAACCCTACCTCAATTCCATGGTATAGCTACAGAAGATCCTGACACCTTCTTATTTTTGTTTTCTATCATTTGTCAAACTTATGACTATGCAGAAGACGAGAAAAAGTTGAAACTATTCCCTTCTAATATCAAGGACATATCATTGTGTTGGTTCATGGGATTACCTGGAAATAGCATCACAACTTGAGCTCGGATGAAGCAGGCATTTAACAACAAGTATCGAGACTATTTTAGGTCAAAAGATACTAAATAAGAAATCTTAGGAATGACCATAGGCAGTGATGAGTCCCTGGAAGACTATGAAGAGAGGTTCGAGCTGAGTTACAAAAGGGCAAGGTGTACACTTGACCTTGAGTCTCTGAAGTTGGTCCTCCTCAGGGAGGTACTTTACCTTTCCCTTTCTGATTGGCTTGAGATTTTCCCTTTCCACGTGTTGTCAGCATTGCACTCTCTCCCAGTTCCATCACCAGTTTCTCTTCCTCTTGAACACACATGGTCATGAGTTCATTGATTGACCATTTGTCTTTATGTGTGTTGTATGAGATTTTAAAAGGTCCATATTGGTGTAGAAGGGTGTTCAATATGTAGTGCACTAGGAAAGACTCCGATATATCAAACTTGAGTTTCTTCAATTGAGCCACAGTGTCCCTCATCTGCATGATGTGCTCGCGCACACCTTTCACACTGGTGAGCCTTAGGGATGAGAACTTCATGATTAGGGTGCTTTCTAGTGCCTTGTCCGAAGTGACGAATTGATCATCAATGGCCTTCAACAAGTCTCAGACCTTTTCATGCTGATCAACGGAACCATGAATACCAGCTGGAATTTTAGTCTTGATGAACATCATGCTTAGATTATTGGATCGCTACCATCGTTCATAAAGTGTGATGTCCGCTGCAGTGCTGGTATTAGTGAGTGCCGGTGGTTCATCTTTCCTAATCACATAATATATGTCCATCCACCCCAAACGAAGGAGAATCCTCTCCTTCCAAACCTTATAGTTATCTCCCTTAAGTTCGGGAATGTCACAATGAATTTCAGAGAAATTTACAGGTTGTACCTCTGCATCAAAATTAAAAATCACATGCTTATGTTAAAATTTGAGGCTTAATAAAATTTCATGTTTTACCAATGTAAATCATGCTCAAAATTGAATCTAATGACATAAAAGTTGCATGTGGGCTAAATTTTTAATTCAAGGAGATTCAATTATTCATTGTTTTGAACTTTATGATAAAACTATTCATTCATAACTCGTGTGGGTAGGTTATGAAATTTATGCTAATTAATTAGATAAATATAATAAAAATTCCCATGGGATAAATTATTATATTAAGTCTAATTAATTACAATTTAATGTCTAAATAATCTTTATGTGATCTAACCAATCAAAATATATAATTTTATTTAATTAAAGACGTTGTGGCTATTCTTAATTAAATAAAATTATATAGATCACTAGACATTATATAGACAAAAATTTAACGAGTAAAAATAATGTTTACTTAAAAGAGTAAGTCAAATTGACATTTTAAATAAAATCCATCTAACGTAAATGACTCCCAAACGATTGTTCAATTTATAAAAAAAACCCAGAGATTGACTGAAG